>CAUYSK010019622.1:0-122705 GCA_963575035.1 Avahi laniger | reverse complement strand
TTAAATGAGTGGCTTCCAAGGCAGCGACTCAGACACCACACTAAGACAAGAGAGTTAGCTGCTTCAATATATTGTCAGTAACAAATAAACTGATCCCTTTTGGAAAAAATATGCTGATCTTCCTTTTTTTTTTTTTTTTTGAGACAGAGTCTTGCTCTGTTGCCCGGGCTTGAATGCCATGGCGTCACCCTAGCTCACAGCAACCTCAAACTCCTGGGCTCAAGCGATCCTTCTGCCTCAGCCTCCCAAGTAGCTGGAACTACAGGCATGCGCCACCATGCCCGGCTAATTTTTACATATATATATATATTTTTAGTTGTCCAGATCATTTCTTTCTATTTTTTAGTAGAGACGGGGTCTCGCTCTTGCTCAGGCTGGTCTCGAACTCCTGTCCTTGAGTGATCCAACCGCCTCGGCCTCCCAGAGTGCTAGGATTACAGGTGTGAGCCACTGATCTTCCTTTTAACAGGAAAAAAAGAATATGCTACAAAGGACAGACGCAAACTCCCACCAGCAGAAATGCATTCTTAAACAGCAAGCTGAAGCTCTTCTCGGTCATTTGGATGTTTGTACAAAGGCTTTTAAAATCTAAACAGCGTCTAAATAAATACAAAGGTTTGTCCGTGGACCCTGATGACTGTTGTGCCCTGGGAGATGATACCTCATTTCAACCAAGTGTCACTGTACAACATGCCTTTGAAAGTCCTGCTTTAGCGCTGCCTTCAGCATCCTGTACAAGCCCACAAGGAAACCAGTCTCATTATCAAATAGCTGCGACACCTGATGAGAGCACAGCCCACCTTTTTACTGCCATATATAAAATGAACGCATAAGGTAGCATTACACAGCAAGCTCCCAGAGGGGATTGCTCTGGAAAGATAATACTCTTTCACATAACCTCTATCAGGCTAAGAAGAAAATACTGTTTCTTAATTTTGTTTACTGCTCTAGAGCACAAGTTGGCAGACCTAGACCATGCCTGGCCTGCGGCTCATTTTGTAAATAAAGCTGTACTGGAACACAGCCACATCCACTCATTTACACATTGTCTAGGGCCACTTTCATGCTACAACAGCAGAGCTAAGTTGTTGTGACCAAGATTGTATGGACCACAAAACCAAAAATATTTATTCTCTGGGCCTTTACTGAAAAAGTTGCCAACCCTGCTCTAGAGAATCTAATGCCAGCAGACTGAGGCTGCTATTTTAGAAGAAAAAAAAAATCTACCCTTTGCTTTTATATGTTTTGTTTCTTACTATTGAGAAGCTACCTTTAGAATGTGTTCAAGAAACAGGCTGTATTTTTACAATTAAAAAAAAAAAAAAAAAAGAAATGGCCTGGCAGATTATTTGTACTATTGTTTTTGTGTATACCACCTTCTGTTTTAAGAAACTTTAAAAAAGATGAGTATATTAAGCCCAAAGCATGCAGAAAGAAACAATAAAGATTAGTATGAAAAACATTGAAATGAAAGCCAAAAAAACCAATAGAGAATATTAATGAAAGCAGAAGTGGATTGTTTTGAAAAGGTCAACAAAGTTGATAAACCTTTAGCTAAGAAAGAGAGAGAAAACATAAATTACTAAAATCAGGATTAAAAGTAGACATCCCTACCACCTTACAGAAATTAAAAGTATTATTAGGGAATACTATGATCAAGAAATAGACCAATTCCTACAAAGACTTACATTACTGAAACTGACTAAAGGAGAAACAGAGTGTCAGAACAGACCTTCAAGAAGGAAGGAGATTAGATTAGTAATTAAAAATACTCTCACACAAACAGAATCCAGGCCTACTGGTTTCACTAGTGTAATCTACCAAACACTTCAAGAAGTTTGGTAAATAATACACCAATCCTTCACAATCTCTTCAAGAAAATAGGGGAGGAAGAAAATTTCCCAACTCACTGTATGAGGCCAGTATTATTCTGATAGCAAAGCCAGACAAAGATACCACAAAAAATAAAAATTGCAGAGCAATATCCCTCATGTAATATGGAAGCAAATGCCCTCAACAAAATATTGCCGATGAATGCAGCAACACATAAAAAGGAATATAAATAATGATCAACTAGGATTTACCCCAGGAATACAAGATTGATTTAACATCCCAAAGTAAATTAATGTAATACTCCATATTAACAGAATAAAGGACAAAACCCATATGATAACCTTTATAGATGAAGAAGACATTTGACAAAATTTAATACATATTCATAATAAAAACTCTCAACAAACCAGAAGGAAGATTCCTCAAATGGAGAAAGGGTATTAATGAAAAACCTACAACACCACACTTCATGGTGACAAAATGAATGATTTCCACCTAAGATCAAAAACATGACAAGGACGTCCATTCTCACCACTACCATTCAACACTGTATTGGAAGGTCTTGCCAATGCAATTATGCAAGAAAAAGAAATGAAAGGCTTCTAGATTGTAAAGAAGGGAGTAAAACTGTCTTTATTTATAGACATGTTTTATGTGTCGAAAATCCTATGGAGTCTACAAAGCAACTACTAGAACTATTAAATGAGTTCAGCAAGGCCACAGGATAAAAGATCAATTGTATTTATATATACTAGGAATGAACAATCTGAAAATGAAATTAATATTTTCATTCATAGTAGCATGAAAAAGAATAAAATACTTAGGAATAAATTTAACAAGTTCAAGAGTTATATAGCAAAAATCACGAAGCACTGCTGGAGAAATTAAATACCTAAATGTAATAAGTGGAGATATATCCCGTTTTAATGTACTGGATAACTTACAGAAGAAAAAAGTTGGAGGACTCACACTTCGCATTTTAAAAATTTACTACAAAGCTATGCTAATCAAGGCAGTGTGGCTACTGCATAAGACATTGATAGATATAGATTAATGGAATAGAATTGAAAGTCCACATTTCAATTTACATTTTACATTTACTCCACAATTAGGGTCAACTGATTTTCAAGAAGGATGCCAAGGCAATTCAATGGAGAAAGAACAGTCTTTTTCAACAAGTAATGTTGGGTCAAATAAATATCCACGTGCAAAAGAATAAATCTGAACCTTTATCTGGTATCATACACAAAAATTAACTAAAATAGATAATAGGCCTAATGTAAGTGCCAAAACTCACTCTAAAACTCTTAGAAAAAACTTAGGTATAAACCTTCGTGACCTTGGGTCAGGTGACATTTCTTAGGTATATTAAGAGCACAAGTAATAAAAAACAAGTTGATAAACCAGACTTCAAAAAATTTAATAATTTCTGTGCTTCAAAAGACACCATTCAAGAAAATGAAAAGACAAACTACAGACTGGGAGAAAAAAACATCTGCAAATCATGTATCCAGTAAAAGACCTATATCCAGTATGTATTTAACAACTCTTACAACTCAGTAATATGACGATGGATAACCCCATTTTAAAATGATTTGAATAAAAGATTTGAATAGACATTTCATCAAAAGATTTGAATAGATACTTACTTTACCAAAGAAGATATGCAAATGGTCAACAAGCCCATGAAAAGATGTTCACCATTATTAGGGAAATGCACATCAAAACCAAAATGATATACTACTTCGCATTCACTAGAATGGCTATTAGCAAAAAGAAAGACAATAACAAGTATTGCACAAAGGACAGAGAAGCTGGAACCCTCGTGTGTTGCTGATGGGAATGTAGGAGGGTGCACCACTTTGGAAGACAGTTTGGAAGTTTCTGAAAATGTTGAACATGGATTTACCACATGAGCTCGCAAACCTACTCTGGAGAGAAATAAAAACTGATATCTACACGAAGACTTCTATGGGCATGTTCACAGCATTAACTATAATAACCAAAAAGCGGAAGCAATTCTAACACCCATCAACTAGTAAATGGATAAACAAAATGTGTGGCATATGCACAAAATGGAACAGTATCCAGCAATAAAAAGGAACAAAGTGCTGATGCATGCTACAACATGTAGAAACTTCAGAACTATGCTAAGTGAAAGAAGCCAGATGCAAAAGACCACACTGTAAGACTCTAATGATATGAAATGTACCGAACAGAAACTTCTATAGAGACAGGAAATAGCTTAGTGGTCAGCTAAGGCTGGGGGTAAGAACAGGCAGTGACTGCAAATTTGAGGTTTCTTTTTGGGGTTATGGAAATGTTCTAAAATGAGAGTGGGATGACAACTGCAAAACTACATACCTACGCTAAAAACCACTGAACTCTACCATTCGACTACTACACAGATTATAACTCAAAAAGCTGTGTAAAAATATAATCTTCAAACAAAATCCTTCTGTGATGTCGACATTCTCCAGAAATTAAATTTCTTGGCTCAGAGGATCTACTACTCTGAAGGAAGGTGAATTACAGAATCTGCTTAAGAAATTACTCACCCAGGGTCAGCTACTAAGTGTAAGGTGTGAGTCAGCGATCTTCCAAAAAGATTTCAGGAAGCTTTAAGGTCAATCTTAAAAAAAAATTTAATAGCAAAAAGAAATAAAAGAACACCATCAATGACATATAATTTGGGCTATTTTAGAAAGCTAACTGCCAAAATGTTTACATTCTGAAAAAGATGCTTTCTTATCAGGAGATCATTCAGCAGTGTTTACATTGACCTAGCACCTATAAAGCTTGGCTTAAAAACAAACTGAGCTCCCACCATGTGGTAATAAGGCTTAAACTTTTATCTGTTATAAATTTGCTAGTTAATATAAAATAATTAAAAGGGCTATCTTACATCATTAGTGTCGTTTCATTTATTTCCTTCACTTGCAGCGAGCAGGGCCTAGATCCTAAAGGGGCACCTGAGCCAGTGCCCATTCTTAGCCACCTGGTTATGTGCCTTCTGTTGAGGAACACATGGGTGAAAGCAACAGACCTCTGTGTTGGCTCATCAGCTGTTAACCATTGAAAGACAATATAACTGAGCCTTCCTAAAATAAACCATTTATTGAAAAAAAGAACCTTTTTCTTAAATTTCATTAATCCGTCTTTTGCATAACAAACCTGCAGCTTACCAACAACAAAAAAAAAGGTAAGGTTTCACAGTCAGTGCACTCGACAAACAGGAGATTAAAAACAAGGTCCCGGACGCCCTGATAACACTACAACTTCTTTTGAACCTAGAAAGGTCAAAAACGCTACACTGATGTCATGGTTCTCAGTCACGGGAAAAACAGAGGAGACAGAGGCGATGGTCCGTGTACAGTAGTAATGGCACTTAACATGCAGCTTCTTTAACCTCGTGGACACTATCCCTCCAGAGGACCCTGTGCCACGTCAGATAAACAGGAGCAGCAGGAGAAGTGACGTTTGTCACCTGTGCAGTCTTCAGTCTTGGAAGGTTAAAAAGGCTTATACTGCTTCTCAGCACAGTCTTTATGTAAATATTACATACAGTAGTGATTAAGAGAATTTTCCAAGTCCACACACTACTAGGCCACAGACCGATTAGCTTCATTCTTCATCTGTGCACACCTGTGAGGAAGCAGGAGAGAGCTGAGCCCTGGCAGAGGCAGGTGCGTATGTGTGCACACACACGGTACAATTCGTACAGGAAGGCCCCATCCACTCATCCCATGCTCCCCGTGCTGTGCTGGGCACAGAGGGAAGGACTTGAGAAATGCAGTCAACAGTGGCAGTGCTAAGTTACTGCTCTCAAGTTAAGCCTGGGAATTGGCAGACTACTAAAAGCATTTTTTTAAATGTCTATGTAAAATTTCAGGTCAATTGTTTCTGTACTTTATAACTAAGGCCTAAAGTTATTTAATTACAACTCCCTAACATCTCCACAGATAATCCACTTGGTTGGTCGGTAACCCCACTCACCAAGAACAATGACACCCCACTCTTTTCTTCTGCACCTTCCTTCCCTTTGCTGGAAGCTCCTTTGCAGGCCCCTCACGATGTCGTTTCCTCCACGCTTCCATTTTCATCCCTTTCTCCTCTAAAGACTCTCCCAGCAACACTTCTGTCTCCCCAGTCTGTACCCTAGCCCACATCCCTCGAGTGCCAGCTCCAACTATCCAAATGCCCATCTGAAATCTCCCAGCAGATGTTCCAAACACACCTCAATCTTCATCTAGCAGAGAGGACCCATCACCTCCCTGGCCTGCCCCTCACCCAGCCGCCTCTTTCCCTGTTCTGGTGAAAGGAGTCTATGACCTGGTGACACAAACTAGAAATCTGGGAGCCACCATAGACTCCTCCCTTCTCACCCACCTTCACATCCAACCAGGGCTCAGTCAGGGCCACTGTAACTCCTAAGGATCGCTGAGAACTCACCCTGACCGCCCATCCCCAATCCTTTATCTGCACTTAACGTCCTAACTAGTCTCTTGCCTCCTGCTGAATGGTCTAACACACTATTAAATCATGTTATGTTTACAATAAAATTGAAATTCCTTCATGGTGCTCCCACTTACTTTTCCAACCTTCCCTTTTGCCATTTCCCACACCCTGTGCTCTTTGGGATGGGATGTACCTACACGAGTTCCTTAACTGTGTCACTGTCCACGAGGGAGTTTTTCCCTGCCTCTTCCCTTTGCCCACTGTACCCCTGCCATTCCTGACGAGGCCAGACCCTCTCGAATAGCTTAGGCAGCCCTTCCTAGAGAAAATAATGAGATCACCTGACTGCATTAAATTCCTCTTCTCATAACCTTACATACCATTCTGACAGCTCTTAACATGATGATTAGTTGTTGCTAAGCTGTAGTCATTACTAACCCGTCTACCCTCCAAGTAGACTATATACTCTTGAGAGTGAAAACTATGTCTTTCATCCAGTCCCATTTAAAATTCCATTTAACTGTCTCAAGTGCATCTCAAATGCTCCATCAAAATAGACTAAGTAGAACTTCAATGAACATTTTTCAAATGAAAAAAAATATACAAAAATCCCTAGCATAACAATACATTTAGTTCCTTTCCATTTCAGACATAAGTATTTTATATTTAAGTTTCCAAATTTCCCCAAGGGCCATATGCAAGACAAAACTCAAATATTTAAACATGAAGACAACTATCCAGCAATCTGCCAAACCTTGACAAATGAATGGTCGAGGAGCTGGCTGGCTGTCCACCGCATCTTTGGGTCACTTTCAAGGCAGTGAGAGAGGAAGTCCTTTCCTTCAGGGCTTAATCTTTCAGGGATTGGGGGCTTATGTCCCATTCCCACTTTATACATGATCTGAAAGTTGTGTTCATACTCATGCCAAGGCCTCTAAAGAGATAAGAAAAAAATCAAGTTTTAAGATTATGTGGCCATAAAAAACGCAAATGCCCAATCTCTTTTTAAGCATCTGAAAATTAATATATATCAAGAGTCAGCAAACCTTTGCTAAAAGGGCCAAACAGTTAATACTTTCGGCTTCCAGGTCATATGGTCTCTGTTACAATTATCTAATTCTTTCATGGTAGCATGAAAGCAGCTACACACAATATATAAAAGAATGGGGTATGACTGTTTCAATAAAATTTTATTTATAAAAACAGTCTGCTCACCCTATTTGGGATGTGCCATTAGTCCAGCATTATCTAGAAACCATCTCATGCAACTAAAAAATGTAATACATAAAATGATATATAACATATAAAACCCAACAATTCTCTTATAGGGATGTTTAATATGCTACGTTGTTGAAAAATAAAAATTCCATTAATGCTAAGTTTAGATTATTTCATTATGATCATATGAAAAAAAAGATTCATAGCGGAAAGAACTAAGTTTGTGTGGCATTCTGATTTATGTACTATAGTTACTGCCAATATGTATTCTTGAGTGTGAACATTTGTTCTTCTCTTATGTATGGCTTGACTGAAATAACATAGATCATGGCCATCTTCCTATTTTAATGCTAATAGAAATAACAATAGGTAGTATTTATTGAGCACTTATTATGTGTGATCTTTTTCAGCAGCTACAAGGTACAGCTGTATAACAATTTAATTTCCTACTAGTAATATTTAAGAGATTTCTTTCTCTTGCTGTGTAAACAATGCTACACAGATATACACTGTTTATACATGTGTATCTTTACACAGTTGTATACTTGCTCATTAGAAGATAAATTCATCAGAAGATAGATTTTCCGAAGCAGAAATTTCTTAGTTTAAGGGATAAAGCACATTTAAAATTTTGATAGAGATTAGAAATTGTTCTCCAGAGCAGTTTTACCATTCTGAATTTCTGTCCACAATATGTCTGTTTCTCCTTACACCCTAAAGGTATTATCAATTTTTAAAAATGTCACTCATATACTAAATAAAAAGTTGATCATCTTTTCATGTCTTTTTGAAATTAATAGACAATTTTTAGAGCAGTTTTGCATTTACAGAAAAATTAATTGGAAGACACAGAGAGTTCTCACATACTCCCTCCTGCTCCCACACAATTTCCTCTATTGTCTACACCTGGCATTATTGTGATCCATTCGTTACAACTGATGAACCAGTGTTAACACATTGGTAACTAAAGCCTGCAGTTTACATTAGGGTTCGCTCTGTGTTGCACATTCTGTGGGTTTGGACATATGCACACTAATGTGTATCCACCATCACTGTATCCTGTGGAAGAGCTTCACTGCCCTAAAGATCCCCTGTGCTTTACCTATTCATCCCTCCCTCCCCAAATTCCTGGCAACCACTGATCTGTTTACTGTCCCAATAGTTTTGCCTCTTCCAGAATGTCACAGAGATGGAATCACACAATAGGTAGATTTTTCAGGCTGGTGTCTTTCATCACTTAGCCATATGCATTTAAGGTTCTTCCATGTCTTTTGTGGCTTATATAGCACACTTCTTTTAATCACTGAATAATATTCCTTTGTATGGGTATAACTCTTTGTCCCTTTATTTACTGAAGGACATCTTGGCTGCTTCCAAGCTCTGGCAATTGTGAATAAAGCTGCTATCAGCATTCATGTGCAGGCTTCTGTGTGACCTGCGTTTTCAAATTCATGGTTTCTTTTTGTAACTACTTACTTCTCTGTGTTTTATTTCAAGGTCTACGCTTCTTTAAATTTACTCGTAAGAGTTCTCTATGGCACATACCTTATAAATATCTGTTTCCTAGTTTGCCATTTGCTCAATCTTATTGTATCTATTGACGAGTCACATTTTTATCTTTAATCATGATGCCTTAAATGCAGAAAATATGTCCACACAGTACTGATAACAGTCAAACCACAGTTACTGCTCTCCAATGTACAATGCCCTCCTGAAGTTCCTCCTCCAGGTGTGGGCTCTGCTTACCTTCCCAGTCACCATCTCTATGACAACACAGCCCAGACTCCAGATGTCAGCCGCTCGCCCATGGCCTTCTCCTTTAGCGCGAGTGATGACTTCAGGCGCCATGTATGCTTTAACAGTCAGATGCAGTGTTTAGTCATGGGTTAGAAACACAGCACCATGTATTAATAGAGCCAAGCCATAAATTAATATTGTCTAATATTCTTTCCCTGAGTTACATGATAAAAAATGTCAAAAACTTACAAATATTATTAGATTTTTCAAATCTACTTGTGGAATGAACTTTTTGGCACCAAATCCTCTTTTAAAAGACAATTTTTGAATGGGAAAATTTTCAAATAAATTGTATTTACAATTAAATTAGGAAATTTAAACTGCAAAGGAGGAGACAAAATTTTATGACACTAAATGATCAAAACAAAGAAGTATCTTTTAATCCTAGCATTGTTTTGATTAGAATAGCTTTAATAAAAGTAATGCAAACAAGAAGAGTTTTTCTGGGGTAAAAAAGAGGCTTTCCTCCTTTCACTTTAAAGGAGAAATTTAATTTACCAATCTGACAACTACTTTCAGGTGGAAGCCCAAGTGCATGAGGGAACAGCAGTCCCTTTGGTACTTGGAAACCTTTACCTGCTCTCCCAGTCCCCACTGACAAAGAAAGGTGAAGGTTACTCCCAGGTACCACGTACACTGCGTTGGTTGGAGTGCAAAGACTAACCGAGCTGGTCCCTACCTGCTGTCCCCAGTGTGCTATTCACTTCACCAGGCATGGTCTGGGCATTGTTTTTAAGCTTTACTGAGCATCCAAAATCTCCCAGTTTGATTAGTCCAGATGAGGTAAGGAAGATATTGGCACCTAATAAGAAACAACCAGTTGTTAAACAGCCTCCAAAACACAATTGTGAGCATTTTAAAATTTACATGGTAATCTAAACTACCAGAAACTTCATTCACAAACTAAGTAATATAAAAGTTTATGAAACTTTACTTACAAAGTGCAATCATAAAAACATCTGTGAGCCTTATTCACAAATATTAATGCAACGCAACAAAATTTTAACATCAGTGCAGGTAGCTTTGACCAATAAATTCTGAACTGAAATACATGCATAAATTCGAACATTAAAAACCCACAGAAACACTTAAAAAGAAATTGCATACAAAACACAATGCTTCCGATAGAAGTCCCTGAAAATTAGAGCTGTATGCAGTTAGCAGCTTCTTTTACAGGAAGCACCATGTAGACAAGAACCGGTACACAGCAGTTTTTTAGGGTCATAGCTGAGGCCACATTTGGATTTTTTTTGAATGTGACTGAAAACAATGTTCCGTAATTTTCAAATATTTCTATAAGCAATATACATGCCTAACTGGTCTTCCAGTTGGAAGCTAGGGTTATTGCTCATCTCTCAGGTCAGCTTGGCCTTTTGCTATAGGGTATATTATCTCTCCAACTAAGTCACGCATTTCTGGCATCGTGTCCTATGGTACCTCCTTCAAAAAGCGACACATAGCCACTCGAGTTAGACAAACAGGCCATACAATGAGTGAAGTCTAAGAGTCAGTTCTCATGATTTGAGTGTCCCCAGAGTTGATGGTCCCCACAACGGACAACACAGTGGTGACTTGACCTTCTAGAACTAGTCTACGTTGCTCATTCTGAGCCATGACCAACTACAAAGTATTTGATAAGGATACCAGTGAGCTGACTTGATTTAAGGACTCTGAGAAATTCTCTTTGTGCCATGGAATATACCATTTTATGACAGTGAACAGAGACTGAGTACGTGCTTGTGCAGAAGGACTAGAAATGGGCAACACCATGGCCTGATACAGCCAATTCAGCAAACGCCCAGAATGACCCCAGATAGCAAAGCAACATGGTGGACAGGCAGGCAGCCACCAAGACTGGCGTATGCCGGGTGAGCCGCAGTACAGAGCAGGGACAATTTCTTACACTCAGACCAAAGCAGACTCTGGTGTGATCCAGAACAGCCCCCCAGACTGGGTCCCGTCCCTGGTCAGAAGTCAGGCCAATTCTTAAGCGAATGTGTTTAATTAGGTTAACCTCAAATATATAATAGAATGAAACTCTTTGGTCTAGGGCCAATTAGACACAAAAATACTTTCCCACTTTAGTCACCCCCAAGACTCCCAAATACAAAGGTCCAGGGCATGGTGTGGTTAAGGCAAATGCCACAGGGACAGTTCTGAGACAGAAGCACAGTCATTTCCCTCATGCCAGAAGAGGAAAGTACTTTTAATCAATCAGCATGACCAAACTAACCTTTAGCAGAACTCTAATTTGGAGGCTGGTGTAAATAAACCTTATTCTTGTCTCCAAAAACATAGCCTCATCTTATGACTTATATAGGCATTCCTAATTCACTGTCCTTTACATATTCATGACACTCATATAGAAATATACAGGAAGTCTTGACCCAGGAATAAGAAAGGTTGTTTTAATCATGAATCTCTAGTAAGTACAGACACTATGCCAAATCAGCCTATAAAAATAGCAAACTTCATTTCTGGGAAACAGATTTCTCTAAAAGCCAAAAGAACAGACTTTACTGGATGGTGACGTGGGTTCTATATTGTTTCTTAATACAGGATTCTTTATAAAAGCACATTTAAAGTAAAGGTATTTCAGTCTAGAGAAATAACATGTGGGAGTGGGAACAAGCATCTCTGGAGCACCTACTGTGTGCTGGATACCAGGCAACTCTGGTGCACAGCAGCACGGCGCGCGTGGGGATTACCTTTAATGTCACGGTGAACGATGCCATGCTCGTGGAGGACATTGATCGCAACGGTGATCTGCTTTGAATACAGCCTAATCACATGTTCCTGAAGCCCCAGCCTCGACACTTCTTCTAATGTGCCCTCATCACAGTACTCCATGAAGATGTACATTTCTTCCTGTGGGAGCAACAGAACGCAGCCCTGTGTTTATGATTCTCTTTACATGTACGCTAAGTGAAAAGTCTGAAAAACTTCACAGGCCACACCCCAAAGGAACCTTCTTTCTAACGGTATACTGCACTTGTCATCCTGAGCACTGAATGTGTCCTATAAGGGTCGTTTCTCACTCTTCTACAGGTGTCTGCCTGCCTCCTGTCTGGAATTACACAGCCTGTCGGGATAAGAGCATCTCCAAATCACAGAGGATAAAATTCTACAATCCTCTGAAATTAAGTCTGCTTTATAATCTCAGACAGGGACCAACAGGGCTGTCCCTACAAATATATTATTAAGTACTGAAACACATCCTTTTCAAACATGAATTTATTTGTGAAAACATTAAAAATGATCAATATCCAACTTCCCCGAAAGCTCGTGCTCTACACCAAGACGCTTGAGGTGATCCGTTTTCCCTCAACGTGTTTATCTCTAAACACAAGGGGGAAAATGAATTTGAGGTCTGACTTTTCTCCCATTTCACAACGGTTCCTTAAATACATAGGAAAGAAAAATCAGTACTACTTAACAGTGTACTCAACAGTGGTTCAGCGACAAATGGAGAAAACAAGTCACAAGCAGCGGTGTAAGGGGCATTTTAGAAGATCTTCTGACTGGCAGGATGGGTTTCAGTGCTTTATGATGTCGGGTTGAGACTACAGTCTACAACTTACATTTTAGGAAGAACTCCTCTAGTTTCAGAGAGAAGGCAGAAATGATGTAACTCATGGAGATTTCCTGAGAATTAGGCAAAGTTACTGTGCTCTGAAATGAGAAGACCTGTGATGTAGAACAGGACTCCATTTTGTGCCCTTACTGATTCCTCACACAAAGCAGTGTCATTAGGGTCGGCTTACTCTATGAAGCTCCACACCAAAATACCGAACCAGATTGGGGTGTTTGATGCCTTCGAATATTTTCAGTTCGTCTGCAGTTTCCTTGATAGTCTTATGGTCATTAGGTTGAAACCGAATCTGTGAAAGGAAAATTGCTGATTACCGTTGGTGCTGCAGCAGACCAGAACACAACCACCCTAAGTCCCTGACACCTTCACGTCAAACCCGCAGGACTACAGTCTGTTTGTGACTTTACTTCCAGGTGTTTTTCTTTCCTTTGTTGTTCCTTATGAATTAAACAAACTTGCTTTTGAGTATCTGACAAGACAACAGCTAATGAGATCACTGTGGCAACTGCAAACTGAATTACCAAAATCATTAAACATTCAGTAAGCAATCACTGCTGTTTAGATTCTGGGCAAGATAAAAAGATACAATTCTGCCCTTAAGAAGCTTCCAACTTTTTTAGATTCCACATGTAAGTGACATCATGTGGTATTTCTGTTTCTGTGCCTGGCTTTTCCAGGTTCATAAAGTCTTCCAGGTTCATCCACGTTGTTGCAAAGGTGACTATAGTTAATAATAACGTATTTCAAACCTGCTAAGAGAGTAAATTTTAAATGCTTCACTATGAAAAAAAAGGATAAGTGAGCTAACAAATACATTAGCTTGATCCAATCATTCCACATTATGTACATATATCAAGACATCATATCGTACCCCATAAATATATACAATTATGTGCCAATTAAAAATAATAAAAAAATAAAAGTTTACAACCAAGCTAGAGGAAGACACAGAAGTACAGGAAACTGCCACACACAGAAGAAACACTGCAGCAGCTCTGGAGAGATGTGTGGTTAGGGAGGCAGCGCTCCACGGAGAGGGTAACCGCTGGGAACACCTCCCAGCTCACCCCCACTCCTCCTCTCCCTTCTGAGTCACACTGGACAGCAACAAGCCTTAGTTCCTAGGATTTGCCCTACTCTTCCCCACTCCAACTCCAGCTATCAAAATGCTAATTATTTTTGAAGCTTATCACACGTTATCTTCTCCCCCCAAAATCCCCTCTGTAAGATGTTATTGTAACTACTTTCCTCTAAGCCTTCATCAAACTTTATTTCTGTCTCCCGCTATATGGCCCTTCTGATACCTGTGCTGTGTTAGAATTATTTGTGTATCATCATCCACGCTGAAATCATAAACGCCTTCACTGTCCATAAACGTTACCTAAGTGCACCTGCCTGGTTGGTCCTGACTGTCTAAATGCTAAAAAGCAGGACTTAGGCCTCGACAACTCATGACAGACAGTATTTAAGCCAGCTCTTCGCCCAAAGAACTGAATAACCACCAGTGTCTTTGCGGAACCTCTATCGCCAGAGCTGTCAAGCCCAAGGGCCGCCAGCGAGCAGATGACTCACCTCCTTCATAGCCATCAGCTCCCCCGTGTCAACGCTGATGCAGGTGTAGACCTTCCCATACTGGCCTTCCCCTGTGAACGACAGGGACAGGCTCCTCTTTCAGTCACCACAGGGAGGCTAAGTCACTTAAACTTATAATAATACTGTCCAATTATTCCAGAGGCATATTTATATATAATTATGTTCATTATAGTTAACTATTGTAAGACTCAAAATAGTTCTGAATGTTCCCTAATATTAATACCTGAAGTCTTAGGCAATCTCTTCAATATGTCTTATCTGTAAATATCTTTAAATAGAGTAGAACTGACTGGGGCACATCCCAGGAGAGGCATAAAGATGACTCATAAGCAGCCCTGGTGCACACTTCCGAGCCCTCATGCCCCTCAAGGAGGGCTGGGCTGGCGGCACCGGGGAGCAGCCAGGAGCGAGCTCACTAGCGCATGTCCGGAGGTGTGGGAGCAGACATTCTCCTGACAGACCTTCCGGACATTAAGCCAAGGGGATATACAGCTGAACAATATAACAATAATTAATAAAATTTATAAAGTATTTGATTTTTAGTGTCTTTTGCCCTACTAGACAGCTCTAAGGGGCCCTCAGGTTTCCTGAGGCTACCAGAGCCCTGTATTACAACTGTGTTTCCCCTTCAGACCTAACTGCTTGCCAGATAAATGCATTCACATAGGGGAAGGGTCTGAAATGCAATCAGGCTTCTTCCCTCACACAATCTATCCTAGTTATTTTAAAGGAAGCAGTTTTACCTGGAAATTAATTAGGCAATTTTTGAGAAAAGAAGATTCTCCTGTCCTTATTTGTATGCAGCCTCTCTTCAAATAATGTTCTTCTGGGAACAGGTAAAAAGAATAAAACTAGAACAAACAGGTAAAATTTCGGTACTTCTCCACTGGCAACTTCTGGAGTCACAAAGCAAAATGATTCAATTTAATGAACCATTTAAAAATCTCTTTCTAAAATCTCATTTTGTATTGCTCTTAGAATACATCTTGCAAATTAAACAACAAAAAAACTAGACTCCTCTGTATAAAAAGACACAATTTATTAATATATTTGCCACGTCTATGAGAAAAACAACTAGGACTTAACCTAAAGAAGTGTAGCTATTGCTATTTCGTGCACAGATGAACTTCACATTATGGTCCTTAGTTTCCTTACCAATTTTGTTTCCTCTTTGCCACTTGAAGGTCACCTTCCTCAAGCCAACATGCATAACATTGTCATAGCATTTAGGAGTATCACAAACTTGACCAATGATATTCTTTCTCCTCATTTCTCGGTACCTCTTTTCTTCAAACAATCGCACTGACTTCTGGATAGCCTCTATGGGACCTTGTTTAGAAGCAGAGTCTGCAGAGAGAACAGCAAACTCATTAGTCTTAATCACTGTTATCAAGTCAATTTCTAACAACTAACAATAAAAACTGAGCAATATACATTAGTACTTCATTACAGGAAGGCTTATCATTATATATTGAGATAAACAGCATGTGAATTAGAGTCCTTCAAAATCTAATAATTCCAGCATATACCACCCATTACACAATACACACACAAAATATAAGCTAGTCAGACAAAAACAATTTCTCTCCCAAATTGTCAGTTAGACCTGTGGTCCCCAATCCCCAGGCCGCAGACCAGTACAGGTCCCTGGCCTGGTAAGAACCGGCCGTACAGCAGGAGGTGGGAAGCAGGTGAGCAGCAGGTGAGCCAGCGAAGCTTCATCTGTGTTTATAGCCCTTCCCCATCGTGCGCATCACTGCATAAGCTCCGCCTCCTGTTAGATCAGTGGCAGCATTAGATTCTCATAGGAGCGCGAATCCCACTGTAAACTGCATATGCAAGGGACTGAGGTTGCACACTCCTTATGAGAATCTAATGTCTGGTGATCTGAGGTGGAGCTGAGGCAGCGATGCTAGCACTGGGAAGAGGCTGCAAACACAGATTATCATTAGCAGAGAGGTTTGACTGCACGATAAATGTAATGCGCTTGAATCATCTGGAAATCATCCCCGCACACCTCCCACCCTCCAGTGGAAAAATTGTCTCCCATGAAACCGGTCCCTGGAGCCAAAAAGGTTGGGGACCACTGGGTTAGACTACTGCAGTTACCAACCTGCCTCTAGTTTCCCCTCTCTCTAATCCACTCTCGTTTGCCAGAATTATTAGAACATAAAATGTGATCATGTTACTGTCCTACATAATTTATTTCACAGTTCTCCACTACCTATTAATCAAAAACCCAAAATCCTTCATACGGGACTCAAGGCTCTGTAGAATCTGGACCCAGTTTACCTTTTCTGAATCTTCACACTAGCCAAACTGAAAGACTCATGAAACACACCAAACTGTTTCTCACTTCCATGACTCCTTCACACTTTTCCCTCTGCCTAAAATATCTCCTTCCTACCACAGAACCTGGTGAGTAAACCCTATTTACACAGCTCAGCTGAAATGCCACCCCTCTTCTAGGAAGCCATCTCTGATGAGGAGGGAATGGCGTTTCCCGCTCTCTGGGAAGACTACAGAGTAAGGGGGCTCTACGATTAGAATGCCTAGGATAAAATTCTGGCCTCACCATTTTCTAGGTGTTTGACAATGGGCAAGTTAATTGACTTCTTTATACATTAAATACTTAATCAGTAAAATGAAGGTAATAATATCTAATTCACAGAACTATTGTGAGGATTTAATGAAATAATACTTGTAAAGCATTTAGTACAGTGCCTGGAACACAAGAATACTCAATAAGTATTACCTATTATTATTATTCCTCATTTCCTTTCAGGCTCTACATCTCTATTTCTCCAACTTATTTTATCGTGATTTACAGTAAAAAATACCTTTTGCACATATAGATATCTAAAATTACAGTTTCATGAAACATTATTGCCTTTACTACGTGACACCATCCTATTTTTTTTTAAAAAATGCTGATCGCGTTCACTAAAATTTTACAACCCACCAGTGAGTCACAACCCATAACCAGAAAACCACTGGTTTACGCACATCTCTATGACAGTACTTCTCATACTGTATCCTAATTAGCTACCTAAGAGCCTGAGTTTTCTGGCAGAGAAAGAGATCCTTGAAGATCAGGATGAATGTAAGGTTAATCTAAGAAGAGGAATTCCCAGAGATTCAGGATGTTCTAGTTACAGTTTCTTACCACGGATCGCTTCTTTAAAACATGGATCCCACTTTGTTTCCTTGCTGTGTCACCCAGCACCAGACCAGCTTTGAACAGCTGTCCACTGCCAGATATTTCTGGGAAAGACTTTTTTTCGATAACAATTTCTCAAGATGTCTCAGTTGTTAATATGTCAATATGAACTGTAACTTCCAAAGAGGAACACAGTTCCAAGTGGTTCCCAAGTTTACTTGACCACCAAGTATTTGTTCTGAAAAGCATGGCAAAGACCTGGGATCCAGGGGAACTGCTGGTTACATGTGAGCCTGAACTCCCTGGACACACATCTAATCTGTCACGAGCTTGTCAATCATTACAAGAAAGTTGTTTCTTGTCACCATTTCCTTTTTTAACTCCCACTTTAGTCCAGTATCCTAAATTTACGCTGAATTACTGCAACGGTGTTCTAACTCATCTTCCCATTTCCTCCCCAATTCTTGCTGGCAGGTGAATTTACCTCACAGCGTCTTAAGTCCCCACCCTCCTGCTTCCCAATCACACCGGGTACTCAAGAGCCTTCAGGGCTTGCCCACTATCTATGGGTAATTACTTAACCAGTCACTGAAAGTTGTCCACGATCTGATCTCCCTTCACCTCTGCAATTTCACCTGTATTTACATCCACACCAGCCAGGCCAGCCCCACTGGTCTGTTCTGCAGTCACTGGGCCTCCAGGTATGTTTCTTTCTATGCCTTTCTTCTTGGCTTGCTGCAGACCTGTCTTCCCTTCAAGGGCCAGCTCAGCCTCCTTCCTCCATGAAATCCTTCCAGACTGTGCTGGGCTTCAGGGGACAAACACTGTTCTGATCAGCCCCACATAGTTCACACGGGTGCTGCAGTGGGGAGAGCACCGCACTCGGAGACAGAAGTGCCTTCTAGTCCCAGCTCTGTCATTTACTACCTTGACCAAATTAGCCCTCAGAAACTGTTTTATCATTTACGAAAAGAGAGCAAGATCTATTCTGCCTATTGCTCAAGATTGTTGTGACAAAACAACACATGAAAGCATTTTGTAGACCCTAAAGTGCCAGAACAGTGATTTTTCTATTTATTCTTTTGACTAATATTAATCAATCCCCTACTTCATAAGTTCTTTCCCTCAACTTGTTAGCATAAAAAAAAGAATGGTTATTTATTTCACAAATATTTATTATAATCCTTTCATGTACAAATAATTATGCTGAGCTGCTTAAAGAATATAAAGATGAGTAAAACACATTCTTGATCCAAAGGAATTTGTAATTCGTTAAAAGAAATAGAAAATATATAGATACAGTACACAATAAAAAGTGATGTCAGAGATATAAATGGGATTACGAAACAGTAATGTAGAAGGTCTAATAATTAAGAAACTAAAGCAAATTTTAACTGAAACTGCTCACCTTATGCTTAAATATTTTGAATTTAACATCCTTTGTCTTACCTTTAGTCTGGCTGATAAGTGTCCGAAGTTCCCAACTTCTTCGTGTTGACCCACTTGAATCACCTCTTGGATATGCTGGTTCTACAAGAAGTATGTTTTTATACAAATTAAGATTTATGAAATAAATATGCTTGAGAACAAGATCTGAAATGGTGAATGGCAATGGTTACCATCCACCTCTCCTTTCTGGTGATTAACTTATAGTGTATTTGATGTGGATACAAGAAACTGTCTCTACAATCGATTCTAGAAAATTGTACCAAACTAAGAAGTTGTTAATGGGGTAGCAAAATTTTAATTATATCAAACTTTCCACAAGTAACAGACAATAATATACTTCACAGAAACTGGATTCCTTGGGAACCCCCTTCAAGAGACTGACTCCAGGAGTGCAGCCCTGCTTTGACAGGAGCAGTGACACACTTTCTGGGCAAACACCCCGGAGGGCTGCATTATAAGAAAACTTCTGCATATGACCAACACACACAGTGGGTTTTGTATTTTTAAAGTGAACAAAAGTACTCAACAATGGAAATACCAGGAGGAATAACTTTTTTAAAAGAAAGTAACCCTAGAAAATGCAAATACAGCTAAAAAAGGCAACTATAATAAAAAGCCAACATGTTTTGCATTAAACCTTCTCATAAAGCCCGGTTTCTTCTTACTCTTCATTCCTTCAGAAAGGAATGAATACAGGAATCATGAGGGAATCCTCATGAAAGTGTTAACAGAAACCGGTGCACTGAGACAGATGAAGAGGCTGGTTTTGAATGCAGTCGAATCTTAAAACACTCACCATCTCGCTCCTCCGTGGGGCTTGAGTGACGACTCAAGGACCTAAACTGCAATTCAGCAGCTATGGAAGCCAACCGATCATTTTCAGGGACACTGGAACCCCTGTTTTAATATTTTTAACAATTGAGCTATCAATTCAATGGAATTCAAAAGATCTGTGAGATTCTTCTAGAACAGTGATTCTCAAATGGGGGTAATTTTGCCTCTCAGGGAGGCAATGTCTGGAGACACCTCTGACTGGCATGAATGGGAAGGTGCTACTGGCATCTAGTGGGCAAAGGACACTGCACAGGGCAGCCAAGAATTAATGAAGAGTGCTGCCGCTAAGCGCCTCCTCTGGAGTCTGGAAGGAGAGCTCCGTTTTCATCTCTCCACAGCTAACACATGAGACTGGGAGCATCTGCCTGCTTACTACCTTATTTTATATTTGACGATAACAGAAATATAAACAAAACGCTTTGTTACTGACATACATGGAAAGCTCCATAATTTAAGCTCGGGATGAATAAAAATATATAAGCCGAATTTGGCTAATATTTAAAGTTACCATCAAACTTTATTTATGTATTCATTTCTATTTAAAGTACTAAAATCATTACATGGTCCAAAAGATTTCAAATCTCTTAACAAGACAATGGAAGGGAATCCCTGATGATTTCTCAAGCAGTAGCCAAGCAAAAGTGCAAAAGAGCAAGAAGCTTAATATATTATAGTACAAAGTTAATTAGTTGCTTTTTCAGAATAAAGTTAAATGCTCAGCATAAAGTTAAATGCTCAGCAACCAGAGTGAACCCATAAAGAGTAAAAACTAAAATTAAATAAGAATGTGTTAAAATTATAATTTAAATAATCAAAGAACCCAAAATAAATATGGCATTAGTTTATTAAAGTCATTTAATGTGCATTTTTAAATGAATGAGATAATGAAGTATGGTAGCATTTATGCTCTTTTTTATTACACACTGAATAGGCTGAAGGCAGCATGATCTATTGCACGGACATTCACAAATGATGAAATAGACAATATTTTTTGTATTTCCCTAAACCCTCATCATAAAGTGCTAATACAGTACTTAACGTCTGAAGTGAGGAAGGACATTTCTACTGTCATGTAGTTCATCAAAAACTTGGCTTATTTGATAGAAAAGCCACTGGTATTGAAGTGAAAAACATATTCCATTCCTAGGCAATACCAGAGATGGCAGGACAGCAGAGAAGTCATTTAACACCTCTATTTTCCTGATTTCCCACAGGAGAAATAAGCCAATTCCACGTCCTTCAGAGACTTTTTGCAAAAGTAAAAGGCAAGAACACACACTTGTGAAGCGATACATTGGTGAATGTTTAACTAGTTGTGGGGTGGGATGGAGGGGTGGGTCGTAGTAGAGTTTGCCAATTTCTGTGGTGAAACAAGTGGCTTGCAAGATTCCTGAAAAATTAACAATCAGCTTTTATGAGTCAGCAGGAGCCAGCTCCAGCAAGCACACAACTGCAAAAATGTTTTTATAAACAACAGTAAGACAATTTAAGCCCAGAATAGATACTTTCCAGGTCAAATAAAATCAATTAAAAGGATCAGGTGAAATTGAATTTTGGTTAATACATCTCTAGGACAGGCAAGTCCTGCACACAGTGGGCTGCGGCATCCTTGTGGACACTGGACATCACCGATGTCAGCTTGCCTCCCCACAGCATATTCATAAACCCACAGCCATGTTGAGACTCGGGCCCCACAGTGTGCCTCAGGAGCCGTGAACCGAATCCACCAGTGACTCCTGCGGCCCACTACCCAGGCTCACCGTGAAGGTGCTGAGGCTCGAAGTCAAATCAAGTGTGTGCAAGGCCTGAATGCAGAAGGGGTCTAACAGCCAGCCCAGCCACCTATTCAAGAGGCTTTGCTCTTCTCGACCTACCACCACATACACAGTCATAAAGTAAAAAAAAAAAAAAGCTTGGATCCCCTGTGGAAAAATGGCCTTCAATATAGCATACTGTGATGCTATTAAAATTCCTAAACATCAAGGATTGTCCAAATATGTCCAAATTTAAGAGGAATACCTATGAAAAGCTATTCATAACATGCTAAAAAGCTGCTCATGCAAGGTGTAAGACTAAATTGCATGAAAAGGCCAACTGTAGGCATTTAATTCTTATCCTAAAATATACTTAATGTATCACACTACCACTTATAAATGCCTTAAACCATAGTTCATTAACATTTAAAAAAGTGGGAAGTCACTTCCCATTGTCTAGTTCTGGAGTAATCTCTTGTGAAGATGGACACAGCAGGTGTGGGAACCAGGAGCCAGAGTCTGCTCAATTTTCTCAACGGTGTCTGCATTTTAGGCCAGACTTCCCTGAAGTCCTTATTGCAAGTATAACAAAGGTAGTTTCAGCAGCCCCCCACAGGGATATGAAAGCATAGGTGAAAATATTTGCCATGAGATGCTCAAAACATACAGAGCGTAAATGCAAATTTGTTTAATGTTGTTAATGTTTTTTAGTTGACTGCTTAAGCTGTCAAATACTTTGATATTTTTAGGTTATAGGCAGTTATCACTAAAAATTAGGAATATTATTTTAACAACTGAGAAGACTGAAAGTGTTTGCAGAAATTTTAGACTGTTATTAAATAAGTCTGAAAACATTTTCGTCTATTTTAAAATCTAAAGCTAGATGTCATCTTTCTGCCAACTTTCAAACTAATATTTTCTCCTAAGAACTGAACACAGGGCACTGAGTCCCATCACAATTTTACCTTTTTTGATCAGATCACCCCCAACCCAAATAGTCCTGACTATACTGCCTTCCTTATTGGAAGATGAGAATACTGACAGTGTTTCTTCTACTTAGATACAAGGTGAAATTAAAAAAGATCAAAAGACCTTTCTCCATTAAGTATATGAGAACCTGATTAATTCCTCTGTCAAAAAACTAGAATGGAAAAAACTACAAGACCCTCCTTATTTACACAAAAGACTTAATGTAAGAGACTTAAATTTTTCTGGAGCTTGCCAAATGTCTGATAGTTCTCTCTGGCAAAGATCTATTCTTCATGACATACAAATCCCATGCACTCATTTTTCCGATCTTAAAAACTACTTCTAATCAACAATTATTCAAAATTAGGAAATCTAGTTAGAAAACTGATCCTTCCAAAAAAAAAATATCACCACCTAACTAGACCATCTTTGAACTGCCTTGTGACTCCTCAGGAAAGGCTCTGTTAGCCAAAATTCTCACACCCTCTTCTCTTGTGGGCCAGGTTCTTTCTTCTGATATTCCTTCCATGGAGTTATTATCGGCAAAGGATCTGGTTATTTTGGCTAATATTAGCTCCAAAGAAATATTAACATCAGGCAAATGATCTATTTGTGCGGTCAATGCCAGAGCCCCGGGGCTGAGATAACCCACTGAAGGCCCTGAGCGCCACTCACACCCCGCAGGAAAGCAGCCCACTTGGACCCTGCGACATGCCCTAAGGCTCAGGTCACTATGGAAGAGCACATGAGGGGAGGCAGGGGACGTGACGCTGATGGAGTGAGACTACCTGGTATCATGGGCACTGCTGATGGGTTTGGGCGGCACGGAGTCACCGCCAGAAGGGCTGGGGCGACCAGCGGCGGCAGCAGCAGTAGCAGCAGCAGGGCCGCTGTGGCTCCGCGCATCCGAGGGCACGCTCCGGGCGCTGAGGGGAGGAGAAAAGGGCATGGACTTGCAATTAAAAATAAAATATGGCAAGGAAGTGAAAAATATCTAAAAATATAAAACACAAATTGTTCTCTGACATTCAAGGCTAAGTGTAAAAAAGAAAAAACTAATTTCAAAGATTTTTAAAAAATAATTCTGGTCCTTACCTAGCAAATACTGTCAAATAAAATTAACTTTTAAAAAGTGATTACACAGGGTAGAGAAGATGCTCACTACCTCAAGATGCAGAAATGCCACCACATTCAAGGAAATTATTGTGAACATATTACAGTTTCTAAATTCACTTTAGTGTTTAAGTTGCTTCACAATTACATATAAACATGAAAGTCAAGACTGGATAGGTCATTCCAGTTTATTTCCACTTTTAAAGTGGTATTTAGTATTGTTTTTTCAAATGTTTATTATGCTGTGCACACTCAAATTTGCTTTCCTAATGTAATTTTTCAAAGAAATAAAAAGAAAGAAGTACTCCAAAACTGGAAAGCATTTAGTAGCTCGAGGTTATAAATAAGCTGAGAAATGAAGTTATCTTGAAAGGTAAAGGTCTGTTTTAAATTTACATGTCTTTTCTTTTGCAACTAAGGCTTCAAGATAACACTAGTAAGAGCTTTTAAAAGTGTATGAACAAGAACAGAGAATGAATATTTAGCTCTCAGAGCAAGCATCCAGTAGTTTCAAGAGTAAGAGCATGCACATCAGAGAAGCCTGCATAAAGCAAATGACTAGATGAGCACCAAATACCTGAATCCCTCTGGAGTTGGGATAATTAGATGTGGGTTAGGAGGGTCACTATGACATCGAGGTACTTTCACAGGACGGGGGCTGTTCCGATGAATGGCTGCCAGTGAAAATGGCAACAAATGCAACTTGTTAAAATGGTCCATAGAAAACTGTCAAACCAAGCAACTAATAAATATATTAATAGAATGTCATTTAATTTTGCCAGTGACCAAAAATAAGTTTATATAAGTAAAAAATCGTATTACATATACAAATGTTACGGAAAATGTCACCTTTTAAAAGTTAATAAAGCTATTTTGCACATTCAAATCTTTCCCCATCAAAAACATTTTTTTAAATCCTGGAGTGAAATGTACATAACGTATGCTAAACAAATGATTTAACCAACTGTATAGATAAATGAAAATGTGGCTTATTTGGCATATCCCTAATAAAAAGGAGTTCTTTATGTTACCTACGCTTTAAAAAGATTTTAGTCAGTGGCAACGCATTGACAGGTCCTGCATTTAGAATTATTGTTATTTTCTTGGGTACATGGAGTTTTATTTAATTCCTTTAAACCAAACCAGGCGGATGGGGCACAATTATTTGGGTTATTTTTCTTTTCAGAGTATGTTTTCTTCTCTTTGTCTTTTAAATATGCTGGTAAAGGTAAATATGGATACAATTTTAAATGAACTTTAAAAACTAGGTAAAATTTAAAGTAATAATTTAAAACGAGAAATCTTATCTAGAGATTACAAAAATGCTGACAATTCCACTTTCCCAATATCTAAATGTAAATAGCAATAGATGACTTATATTTTGTATATTTCTCCCTAACATGTTTTTCTCTACTTTTAACAATCTGTTTTACTTTTAACAATCTCCTTAGTTTTTTTTAAATATTTTCATTTCATGGTAACAATTTCAGGCTGTGCATGCTTTATTCTAAATGGAAATCCTCTTTCTTCATGGTTTTGTTTGTTTCCTATTAATAATAAGAGATGAGAGACAGAAGTACCCAAAGTACCCAAAATGGAGACATCTGAAGTTCCCTTGCAAAATTCACAAAACAAAAATCAAGGAGTTATTCACACAAAATTCAGGGAAACTCTGTCTTTGGTTCGTTATCTCAGCTATCACAATGCCAAATGGAAGAAATTCAATAGTAACAAAAGCAAAAAGAGAAAAAAAAAAACAAAAAAAACCAAAAATGATTAGGTGAGAATGATGTCTTTAATTCAGCACAAATACTGGGAACTATAGAGTCAAAAATTACTACAAAATTTTTCCATGAAGACATAAAGACATTCTGTTTATTGGTGAACATTATAGAGATGTTTTTCATGGCCCAAAGTCTCATCAAGAAATGATCCACCATGGCCACAATGTGGCTAACAAAGAGAATGATTTAGATCTACACCTGTTGACATGTTGAAAGTTCTACAATTGTCAGAGACGAAAAGCAAGAGATTAGTATCTAAAATGACCCAATTTTTGTACAGTAAATGACAGGAAAAAAACCTGCTCTTTATATGTTTGTGGGATTAAATGAGCATAGAGAAAGGTATGATAGAATGCATTTATGTAATTACATGCCTACACAGAAAATACAGAAGGTTATATTCCAGATTGTTATCATCTGTTACGTGCTTAGAGCAAAGAGAGAGGAAAAAAGTAACAACAACAGAATGACAGTTGATGTGGTCTCATTTTCATTAATTTCTCTTGTAAGAAAAAAAAAAAAACGATGACCGCTGTTGTATACGCAACACTATAGTTTACAAAACATTATTACCTTATTTAATCCTTATTAGCATCCAATTTTAAGCATTAAAAGAGGAACCCCAATGATGTTAAATGAGAAGCCCTAAGTCAACTGCTGATGGGCAGTCTGACTCTGAGTTCAATTCCACCATCCCACGGTGGCTGAGAGGACAAAAGACAACCTGAGTCCACAGAGAATGCTATGAATTAATTGTCCCACAGGCACAGAAAGCTTACTGACTCAGATGTTACCGTGAGTACCTCTGGATTATGGGAGCATTTTTCTTTGTAGTAATTTTTTTCTACATTGAAATTATTTCTAAATGTACATCTTCCACATTTTTCTATATAGTTTTTCTACAGTGAAAATGGTTCCTCATGCAATAACATTTTAAAGAAATAATTTTTACTGAATCATTGATCATGTATTTTTACAGAAATATTTTAAGAGATCAGAAAATAAAAATCTCTTCATGATAATATGCTTAAGCAAAATTTTGATAAGAATGCAGCATGCTTTATATAAAATGGTCAAATAGTTTCATAAATAACTTTCATTTTTTCCTAATAGCCTTGGAAGGAAAAAGAGTTGTATAAACTGAGCGAATTTTAAAAATAAAAAACAAACAATTAAAATGTGTTTTCTTACTAAATTTTCTATAGCTAGCAAGTACCCTTTAAGAAATATAGTTGGTGTTCAATAATTTATCATTTAATGAATTATTTTTTGTATTTAAATTGCATCAGATCTCTAGGTTACATATAAATACAGTTTTATTTACAAACTATCTCAAGAATGGCGTAAGACAGCCTTTTCTTGATACATATTTTGGTTTTAAAATTTTAATATACACTGTAAAACTGTACATTATTCAACATACACTGTAAAACTACATTAACTATAATTGAAAATTGTAATTAATGTATATTGTAGCATAACTTGATTTTTAAAAGTAAAACCAAATCAGAATTGACTGCGGTTAGTGAGGAAATGAGAACTTAGAGAAGCTGTGGAGAAAACAAATGGGCCTCCCCTTCAAACCGTGAGGAAGAAGCAGCAGATAAAATGTCCTCGCCCCCCTACAGTAGGGTAGGCCCCTGCTACTTGCAGACAACTACCTTTTCCAGTCTGTCCTTCCCATAAGAAAAGATTTTAAGGAAGAGAATAGAATGGTAATGTTAGCGTAGGAAAAAAAAATTGTAGTTTAACACTGCTGGCTAGTATGGAATAACTTACGTTGGCATTTTAATCTTCCTGTCAGGTTTAGAAAGATTACTGTGGAGTTCTCTATATATGCACGAACCTCATTTCTGTCACTTTCAATGTCATTTTCCTGAATAGTCTTAAAACACCTCTTATACCATTTTAAATGACTGCAATCACAAGACCAGTATGTTCCAGGAGAAATGCTGTAACAGCCATCTTACCAAGGTACAAACCTGTAACAGGACTGTGTGGTTTTCCTATGACATGGCCAATGCATTCATTCATCAAGGCTTGTAAACTCTAGAAACCAAAGGAAAATGGCAATGGAGAAGAGAAAGAATGTGTACTCTTCTTAATTATACTAGTAACACAAATTAGGTTTTCAGTATATTTTAGAAAACATGCTACCATAAGTAAATATTTTCAAAGCTAGGCTAAAAGAAAATAGGTATAAACATAAATTAAACATAAACTATATATAATTTAAAATAATGTAGCACATAATTTTATTTGTATAAATAAAAGCAAATTAGCAATTTCCTACAATGCAATAATGGGCATAAGCAAAGAACTTTTCATGTAATCATTTCTACTACTGGGAGAATAAAATGAATGAATGAACATTTTGAACAACATCTCTTTGATCTGATGGAATTTATCAGACTAACAGTGATAACATTTAACATGAGCATTATGCTCTCAAATGATGCACACTGAAGTGAAATAGCTAATCCTTGCTCTCTTCACTAAACTGCCAAAAAGCAGTAACTACAATGGAGTTCATAAAATACAAAACTAACAAACATTTAACAGATGCCAGGGTTTACAAACAACTAGACATTTGTTACAAGAAAAGAGCACTGAGTATCCTACTATGCTATTAAGAGTGCTTTAACTTCTCAGCATTATCATTACAATTACTATTTAATAAAAAAAACTAAGAACCACTATTATAATATATATATAAAACATACACAACCAGGAAATAGAGAGTGATCAACCTGTTTTTAAATGAAAAAAACTTTAGGATACTCCATACCAAGAAGTCATCTTCTGGTAAAGCTGAAATAAAGGCAGGTTCAATTGCTTGTAGAAAATCAAATCCTTGAGTTGCCCACCTGTTATGTGAAAAGTTCAATAGTCACAAAACAACCAAGAAAAGGCTACGGCAGTTCTCAACTATATCTAATTGGAAAATTATTACCTAGAACAAAACATATTTTTCTGTCTGTATATAGATACCTGAGTTGAGAAAGTTTATAGTGTGACCTTTTGGGAAAGAAGGATAGGATTTCTTTAAATTAAATTTGATTTTTAAGCAAATGGGAAGCATAGAAGGTTTTAGATGAAATGGGTGCCATTTGTAATTCAACAATTATTTGAGCTGTGTAAGATAAAGTTCCTATTTGTAGTTACAGGTGTAACAAGTATGTATTTTTTCTCACTTGGAGTAATGGCTTAATGGCTTTAAAAAAGTGCCCCATAATGTCCCTTCATTATGAATTACAGAACACCCAGCTCCTTTTAACACAGTCATGATACTTTAATAACTCTGTTTACTTAGTGGAACTCCTCTTGAGTCTCACAGACGATTTACACACTTCTCCCTGCAAATTCCAAAATGGTATCTTAATAAACAAACTGGTTACCAAATTGTTTTCCATTTATACCAAGTCCTAGATTTCATGAGGGAGGAAAAAAATAAGCAATCGGGAAGACTTGTCCAGGGAGAACATAAACTCCCTTAAAGATATCTCAGCTTGGAACAAATTATTTAATAAATGTTTTTCCAACAGTTACGGGGTTTTCTGTGTATATACTTTCATGTAAAAAACTGTTCACGAAGGAGTTTAGAAAGCTCCCTTTTGTGTCATCTGCTCAAAAATCCCACATAACATGCACGAACAAAGGACTGCCAACCCCACATGATTCATTCAGGAAGTATCCTACTTGGTTGTTACCTGGGCCTTGTACCTCTACCACTCTCACACTTAGTCAGGACGTAATTCATCCATTTCCGGGCGAAGCTTATATATTTGTCTCCTATCTTCTGTCTAAACTCTCCAGACATCAAACGAACGACTTCTTTATGATACTGTAAGATTTCATGTACATCAAAATTAAGAAGAAAACAACCATTATAGTAATACTGACACACTATAATTCATGTCTAAAATGTCATTTTCTGAAAACAAAAAGTGAAATACAATTAAAAGTAAATATTAAGATTTATATTAATACATTTTGAACAGTATGAACAATTATATAAAGTAGAGTGTCCCAAAATGCAGTTTCATAAATGTTCTACCAAGTTTAAATTAAGAATGTACTTCTAGGATATTAAGTATCTTTTAACATTTTAAGATGTAAGTAGGTAACTGTTGGCACAAAATAAAACATGGGCAGCTATCTGACAGTTTAAAAGTAAACTAACACTTTGATATTCAGCAGAAGTATAAGATGACATTCTTGACTAAGCTGTGATTACAATTAATATCTGATTTACTGTAAAAGATTCATAATATTTTCTGTAGGTAAGTTACCAAGCAACTACTAAACTGTACTACATGTTTCCTCTTATTTTGAACTTACCTCGAACCCAAAATTGTACGCCTGAATCATTGCTTCTCGATAGTACTGTTGCAATGTGACAGATTCGGATTCATCAACTTCGGCATCAAATTCCGACGTGAACATGTGGTCCACGCGGTCAATGGCATTGCTTATTCTGTTGCACAGCTCTAATGCGTCATTCTGAAGAGTGCCGAACCATGATTAATCCAAAACAAAGCGAATCACACAATATTAATTGCATTTTAAAGACATTTATCATTGCAATACATTTCAGCCACATTTAGTTATCAAAATGACCGAATACAGAGATTTTTCATTTTTATTTGTATTAGACATTCTTTAACATCTTATGAAATACAAGAGAACAAATCCATTTGAAATGATAATGTCTGATTCTAATCTGGTCTTGGAATAGATGCTTATGTCTTCAATATTTTTGTATATTAACCACCTGTTGCTTTTCCTCTCCAGATGGTAGCTCAAGTGTAAGTATGGTTTCAATCCCACAGAGTGAAAAGGCCCATGTTTCTAAATGGCCTCCACAAAGTCATCAAATCACACTGTCCTTCTTATTCCATGGTTACTCTCTCACCCAGGGGTTCTCAACTGGGGCTGATTTTGCCCCCTCCAATGTCTGGAGACATTGTCTCGAGATATTTTTGATTGTCAAAACTTGGAAGAAGGGTAGAATCTAATAGCATCTGGTGCCAGGTGGAGGACAGAGATGCTTCTCAACATCACACAATGCACAGGACAGAACCCACAACAAAGAATTAGTGGCCCAAATGTCCACAGCGCTGAGGCTGAGAAGCCCTGCCTGGGCTCCAGCTTTCGTTACCTCTCTCAGCAACACCACAGTTGCTCCAAACTGGTCTCCCTTTCTACCCGTCCTTAATCACACATGTGCACACACAGTCTCCATCAAGCAACACCCTACATCTTGTTACAAAACATTCTTCCAAAATATTCAACATCCTGAGGCTTAAAAAATAAAACCTGACATCTCTCAACAATCTGATTTTCATCCTCCTTATTTTACCAGTCTTATCTCTTACTGTTTTCCATTGTATACATCAAGATCCAGCCAAATTAGACTATGTGATATTCAGTGAGCACACTCATAATCTCAATCCATGGACATCAACATCCAAATGTTCCTTTTGTCAGTTCCTTCTCAATTTGCATCTTTTGAACTTCCCAAACTGAAATGCTACTATAGTACAATTCTCAGAGGCTATCAGGAGGGTCTAATTTTTCTGTCCTCTGTACTTTAGTGTGACAATTCAGGGCATTAGGGCTATAAATTCCATAAACTCAAGAATAATCAATATTTTACATAATCTTGCCTCTCCAGAGTTCACTGGCTTAAGCTAAAAGAAAAAAGTCCCTTGTTCTGGTAATAGGGTGGGATTATAATCTATAAGCAAGATAAGATAAAAAGTTAGTTAAAAAATGTTTATAGATAAATAAGACAAATCATATTGACAGAAGAAAAACAAATGTTTATCAAATGACTTATAATTTCAGAAAGTGCTGCTTTTGTGACTGAGAAGACATAATTTATGGCCTGTGGAAAAGTGTGGATGAGACTGAGACTGATAAATGGTGAACAAAATAGAAAGCAGTGAAAACAGAAAATAATGGGGAAAGAAGGCAAGGCTCTGACTTGTCACAAACTTTGAAAAGCGTTTGTGCCTGTCTAAAACTGGTTTTTCCTAGTATAGTTAATTTGGCTGAATTATTTGTTAAAATAATAAATCTTTCAGATTACACATTACAAATCTTTCAGATTACACATTAAAATAATAAATCTTTCAGATTACACATTACATTACACATTACATGACATAGCTCTGGCATCTGTTAAAGGAGAAAGAAATTTACACTGGAAATGAAGAGACCTAAATTCCAATCTCAGGTTTGCTACTAACCAGCCATGTGACCATTAGGAAGTCACAAAATTGCTCAATTTTCTAACTTCTCCAAATCTAAATTACTAGAGTTCAAAGAAAGATCCAGGAATTTTTAGTTTAGACATGAAAAAAATGTGTACTGGGGAGAAGCAGAATGGGGCAGAGCAACTTAAGAGCTCAAGTTCCTTGAAAGATACTGCATTACACAGCATGACACCCTGATTCTTCCACAGCATTAATCCAAAGGGAAACACATTCGCTAAGGCAGAGGGAATGGCGCAATACCTTTAGCTGCTGCAAAGCTTTGGCGATGACTGGCTGACTGGACGTCTGCTCTTGGCACAGAGTCATAAGTCCCTCGATGGACTGCTGGAAAGCTTTTCTCTGAATGGTGAGATGGGCAGACTGCATGACAACCAGTAAAAGATTATCCACCTGGGAGGAAAATCAAATATAGGGCATAAAAACAGACCCAGTTACTCTTTTCCCATTCCAGTCCAACACCCGTCCAAAAATAATGCCAGCCTCAGGGCTACCAGGCCAACAACCATCTGATCAGAAAGTCATTTCCAAGTAAAGCTGCTCCCACAGAGCAACAACTGCAGTGGGCCCTGACCTCTGGGATCTTCAGCATAGTGAGGAAGAATCCCACAGGAAAATGTGAGAATGACATCTTTGAAATACCCTAGAACTCCAGGTAGTGCAATGCTGGTGGTGCAGTGTGCGAGAGTGTGGGAGAGTGGGTGTATGTGGGCGTGGGTGGGTGTGGATGTGGGTATGTTGGAGCAGCAAGGGAAGACAGAATAGTCAGGAGTAAGAGTAGCACCAAATGAAGACCCTTATATGAAACATTAAGAAATCAAGACTTTTATTACTTTTATTCTTTAAGAGATAGAGTGTCATTGCAGCACTTTGAGTAGATCTGTGATGTGGTTAGATGCATGTATTACAAAAACAAATACAGCATTGGAGGGAGGGAAGGTGAAGCTCGAAGCAGTGAAACTGGAAGTAAGAAACTGCAATAGTAGTTCAGGGAAGGGATGGTGAAGTCCTGACCGTGGCAATGTTCTGGGGATGCAGGGAAAGGGTCATTTACTGGAAATGCTTTTGCCCTGTCAGGGGTCACGGTTAACCGGAAGGGTGGGAGTTTGAACGGATACTAACTGTCACATTTCTGGTTTAAACAAGTGCGTGGACACAGCACGATTCACTGAGACAGGGAACATAAGAGCAGATTTGTCGGGGTGGAGAGAGACAGCAGGCCAGCATGCTCACGAAGTACATGGGCACGTTCGCCGTCACTGCCCCAAAGCTGAACACGAGCAACATGAGTAGGCTTTTCACAGTTTTAATTAACAAGTTACATAATTTCTTTTGGATCACAGCTCTACAGAGCTAACTACATGACTTAGCCAAGGAAAGGTACAAATAAAAGATGATTTCAAATATTCCAGAATAATTTAATATACTTAATAGAATTTGATGGATCATTTTGGTACAAATTATGTTGCAAAATTACCTATTAAAACATTGAAGCACATTTTGGGTAAGTGTGTACTTGAGATTACTCAGGCAGTTAATCAATCATTCATGAGCTGCTAGCAATCCATTTTTCCTAAAAGCATTTTAAGTAATACTGCTGAAAGGTTGGGGTGGGAGAGCTGGAGTGGGAACGGGAGTGGACATACCTGCATGCTTCTCAGGGTGTCAACAGTCTCCACCTGAGGCACAATTTTGACAGGCTGTGCTTCCCACGTGGCCCAGCTATCCTCTGAATCACGGGCTCGATCACTCTGCTTGGTTAGAAGTAGGTAGGCATCGATGAACACGTCATCTGACTCTTTTGAACAGTCCTTTCCTGCAGCTGCATTGAGTAACTGCAAAATAATATTCTTCTCCTCAGCAAGAGTGTCTGGAACAAACATTTGCAAGTTTTCTAACCCAGGAATTTGTACCTAGAAAAGACATAATCCAAAATCTTAAATTAAGGAACAGTGCACATTAGAGAAATACATTATTTAAAAAAAAACTAGAAAAAGACAAGCAAGTTTGGGGAAAGAGATCTGGGAAAGGCATGAATCAGAGCAGCGAGGAGCATTGCAAGCAGCTCAGTTCAGTGTGACCGAGTGAGAAGGAGGCCCTTATGGAGTCTCTTTCATTATACGGCATCCCTTTAGCTGTTTCATTCTCAACCACAAAGAAAATACTCTTTGGGGGAGGAAAGTTAGTCTGAAATAACCTCGATCAATGCTAGTTTGCAATGCTTATAGAAAGTCACCTGACTTGGAAAAAGGCAAAAAATGTTAACACAGATTCACTAGTTATTCTGGGGCGGGGGGGGGGGGTGTGATCCTAAAAACTTTCTTAAAGATCATTTTAACAAGCAATACACATGATGATATTGTGCAGGTCATGCATCTCGCCCTAGGTATGTGAGTGGGGTAAAACTGTGGGCTTGGCACAGAATTTCCAATGATGACATCATACACAGATTCTAAAGGTGCTAAAATCTCAAGCAACTTTAAAGTGAGTAAAGATGGTTGCTCAAAAAGTGGCTCTAGTGATGAACCAGACACTGATGTCAAAGATTCACTATAAAACCTCTGAATTGCCTTAGGAAGTATGAGGGTATGAAACAAAACCATTGCCTAAAATCAATATCATCTTTCTATATACATTACGTTAAATATATATGTGTAGCTAAATTAATAAATTAAACAATATGAGTAAATATTTGATTAACTTGTCTGCTTTCTTAAGTTAAGTTAGTGAGTATGAAAAGTTTATTTTTCTAATTATTTCAGTGGGAATTATGTGACAATCTTACAACTGGGGTAAAGTATAGCCTCTAAAGCTTAAAATATTCACTATCTGGACTTTCAAGAAAAAATTTGTCTGTTTTTAGAATAAAGTAGGAAAAGCAGAATATTTCAATTACATCCCCTAAAATACTTACCTTAACGTACTGTTTTGATTTCAGAACATCCAAGAGATCTCTAACTGGGGCTGAAAGTATGAATTCTGCTGCTATTTCCAGGTCCTAGGATCACAGTGACAAAGAAACTTCTTTAGGGTTAGCTTCTTTAAAAAGTAAGATAAAAGAAAAATAAGAAAAGATAATAATTAATCAAGGTTGTAAACTCACCTTTCTCAACATTTTAGCAAATCCTAGTGCTTTTGAGGCTCTTTCTCTGGCTTCATGAAAGAGCTCCTTCAGTGCTCGGCTGATCTCTATAACAGACCTCCTGCCAAGAGGATTGAAGTCCAGTTAGAACACATTAGGGAATATCCCAGGGGTACAAGAGGCATTTAACAATAAAGAGGAAGCAAATTCCAAGTCACAGTTATGAACACAGACTGCAGATTTTTTAAATGGGAACAAGCAATTATTAAGCATGTATTCAAAATATTCAGAAGCTTGCTCCTGAGAGTTTTGCAGAAAATACTTGTATCCTTTAAATATATGTAGGGCACATTTAATTAACCTTCAAATAACAGGAAGCTCAATTTTCTAAATATTTCATTATAATAATTTCCTCAAGTTTGAGATAAGTTCTTGACCTCCAGCTCATAATCTAATTTAAAAGATATGGTAAATATTTAACAACTGGTTCCCCCCAAAATATTGTCTTAGGTGGTACATGCCAATTTCTGTGGTGTAAATACTCCCACCACAACTGATTTCAAGGTAGCAGGATGACACCACAGAACGACGACTTGGGAAGAGATGCGTATAGTCAACTCTGTCACCAGGACTGTTGGCTCCAGTACCCACTGTGAAAAAACCCCCCTTTTGACCCATCCTGAGTAAACAATTAGAGTATCATAAGAGCCATTCTCTAGTTCATTATCTTAATTCTTGCATTCTCATTTGTATTTTAAAACCACCATGCTAGCTCTTAAAACTGCATGACCTACAAACTGATTCATTCCATTTCTCAGTTATTCACTATTTTCCCAGGTAAGAATCTATGTGGGAACTTCTTTCTTTAACGCTGGCATAAAAACAAATGTTCATCAAACCTTGGGTGGTGAGAGAAAATATTTTAGCTCTGGAGAAGTCAGTTCTATTTGAGCATTTACTAAGGTTGAATCATAAGACATTGCTGATTAGATGGCCACAGAGTGGCTACGTGGCTGATACATATGCCACAAAAAATAGCAATTTCAACATAAATACTATGTACATAGAACTGGAGGACATTAACTGATGAGTAAGCCATGGTTTCATTAAGTTCAATAAAAGGAATAAACAAAGTATAAAAATAAAAATGTATCAAATGTCATTAAAATATATTAATGGACCACTACACAGGTTTTAAAGGACAGAAACATAATATTAAAGACATCCCAGAAAATGTAAATGAACAAAATTCTATTCATTTTTAATCAATTTTATCCCTTTCTCCAAAGGCACTATTATGCTTAATAAATTCTAAGTTCACTTTCAAAAAAAATTTCACAAAAAACCATAACTAAGAGGTCATATGAAAAGACAAGACAGCAATAAATAAATCCTTTTAGGTCTACTGCCCAAACTCTTCCAGTCCAACACAATTAGGTTGGAACAAGGTCTGGTAAATATTTAACTGGTTCCCCCCAAAATATTGTCATTCTAGGCTCATCACCAAGGGTAACACTACATGAGATAAGAAATGGACGAGGAAAGAAAGAACAACTCCAACCTTATTTCATCTGAAGCACTGCTGTCATCAGCACTGGTCCAAAATTCAGCACAGCTCTCCTGTAAGCCAAATTCTAGAAAACTTCCTGTAGATTTCAGCAGCATTCCTGCAATGTCACTAAGGGAACAAAAATAACAAAAATAAAACAGAGAAGAAAAATTGTCCTCACTCATATCCTAATTCTTGAATGAGGAACTGAAAAGCTCAGCTACTGCTTCAATAGTTTAAAAATCAATGAGAATTTTTGCTAATATAAAATTGTAATTAATGTGAAAAAGGAGAAATCTGGATTATGGCATGTATGTAACTTTGTTTTATTACCACATATTTCATTATAAACCTTGAAATCTTGTATTCACAGTAGCTACATGATTATTATACAAATGTTATTTCAATCTTAAATGTTCAAAATGGTATAAAATGGCCTTAAATGAAATAAGTGATAGGGAAAAAAGTGAATTTCTCAAAACCGTTTTAAAAAATTTCCCTCGCACTAGCTTTTTATAAGTCAGTAAACAAGAAACACTATGTAGCTGATCCTTCTCACTGAATACACAATTCTAAATACTAGTGTTAAAATGTATAGCCAAGTGTATAAAATAAATCTAAATGAATGCAGTAAAATCCAACAACAGTTTATTCACCTCCATGATGTGCAAGGAAAAGACCTATGACCTAGTAAAAGAGCAGGTAAGTATTAATATATAACCAGGATCAGAGGTGGTAGAAAGAAAGTGCTAGGGTTGTTGTCAGAGGAGAAAGATCAAACCCGGCTGAAGGCACAGTCTAGTGGCCAGAAAGGCCTGCAATGGGCCTTGGAGGCAAATGCAGAATTTTAACAGGTAGAACAATGGTGGGAAGAGGGGATCTGTCGGAATACAATGAAGGAGGGGGAAAGAAAGTCCAGGAAGAACAACAAATATAATTAAAAGTAATAAAGGTATGTCAAGCAAGTGGCGTTGTCTATGGAAAAAGAACCTGGCCAATCGGAAAGGAGTGGAGGGTTTTTATGCCACAAAGGGGAGGTGAAGTAAGGCAGGAGAGTAAACTGGAGCCATGCTGGGGGGCCTTGATGGCGTGCTGATTACTGTGGTATCTTGCAGGCAAAGAGGACAGGCTTTGCAATATCTGAGTGGGAGAGGGACCTGATTAGAAACACGCTTTTAAGAAGAAGACTATACAAGGATATCCAGGATGGACTTATTCAACAAATATTGGGTGCCTAGTATGTGCTAAGCAGCAGTGAACAAAAGAGACAAAAGCCCTCTAGTAAATGGAGAAAAACAATAAATACAACCAAAAAAATATATTTTATTTCAGATATATTAGTAAGTGCTATGGAGAGAAAAAATAGGGGGAAAAAACTCAAGAGTACTTGTGGGTAGGAATTTCAATTTTCAATATACTGAGAAGGTAACATTTGGACAAAGACCCAAAGGAAGCGGGGAAATGAATCATGAAAATAACTAGGGGACCAGCAAGCCACGTAGAGGGATCTGTACGTGCAGAGGCCTTGCGGCAGGAACACGCCCAGGCCGTGAGAAACGGTAAGGAAACCACCGTGGCTGTGGAGCAAGCGCAGCAGAGTCTGGCAGGAGAACAGAGACTTGATGAGACGTCAGACATGCCAGGCCTCAAGGGCCACCGTTCAGGCACTCTCGCTTTTATACTGAGTAAGACAGGGAGCAGCTGGAGTACTGAGAGGAGAAGATGGTCTGACATACATTCTAAAAGATCACTCTGGCTACGATGTTGAGAATAAACTACAGGAGACTGTGGGCAGAAGCAGGGAGACTGCTTAGAGAGCCACGGTGATGACATGCGTGAGCACTGACAAGCTCGGAAGAGTGGTAGCGTGCAGTGCTCGGTGGGCAGAGGGCAGATTCTGGATGTATCCTGAAGGGACAGCCGAAAAGACTCGAGTAGTATGCGTGACAAAGAAAGAAGTCAGGGTTCATTTCAATGTTGATTGAACTGGGAGAAATAGTATATAAAGCAGAAGCTGCTGCTCTAATACAACAGATAAAACGCAACAGTGTCTGTAACTAGAAGTGGACAGTCCGCAAGGTGCGGTGAAAAAGCCCTGGGAGCTTCTCCAAACAAGGATCACGAAGGCCACGGCCAGGAACTGCACTCTAGAGAGCTTGGAGAACCAGCAAAAGATAAAAAAGAGACTAACGGGAGGAAGTGAGTGTACAGTAAAATTACTGACATGAATTTGTAGTGAAACTCAACAGTAACCTTTAAAAAATTTTGCTTCGACAAAGCTTGACAGGTTGGAAACAGAAAATGTAAACAGAAAGAATTGTAGGCAAAGCAGAATTAATGAAAATTAAAAGAAGAGAGATGTTAAAAATGGCAATGAATGCATTTTTAAAGCAGTATTTTAAAAAGACAGTCAGCCTGGGAATCACAGCCTGAAGGTCTGGGAGAGTTATGAGACAAGAGCAAGTTCCCTGCTCACCCAAAACAAAAAGAGAGGATCTAAAAAGAACTGGAAACTGGGGCAGAGAAGTGGATACAGGATTTTGAGATACGGGGTAGGAGACCCAGATGGGTGAGCTGCTGACGTCTCACGGAACACATACGAAGGCAGGGCAAGAACATCTCGGCTGGGTATGAAAGACCAGATGAAAAGACGAAGGAAGAGATAAAATGGCTGAGAGACAGGTGGGAGCAGGTAGCACTGACGGAAGCAGCAGAACCTGGAGCATAGGACAACACCGGTCCTCATGGAACCGGAGCAAGGCCGAGGGGCAGTGGCCACCAGGAAAGGCCACAGAAATACACCCTGTGCTCAACAGCCAGGGGCCTGCACTCAGGAAGAGACATTCATTTCCCAGAACAGACACACCAGTGGTCTCACTCTCTTCCCCACGATTATCCCCAAATAGTGACAGTAAAATCACGTACTTCATAAGTGCCGAGTGTCTCCATCAAGCCGGTTACACACAGGTATATTCTACTCTCAAAGGACTCAGATTCTCCTCCGTATTAAAATCAAATGAGTGAGAAGGTTTATTCTAAGGCAGGATTTCTCAAGGTCAAAATCAACACTCTGAGTGGAAAATTCTGTTGTGGGGCTGCCCTGTGCATTGTGGGGTACTCAGCAGCACCCCTGCCCTCTACCCACTAGATGCCCAGCATCTCCCAGTCACGACAATCAGGCGTCTCCAGATAGTGCCAAAAGTCCTCCAGGGGCCCATACGAGATGTAAAAAATTGTAATTTCCAGGTAACTAAACATTCGGATGTGTGGAAGAGAATCGACAAGGAAGTGAGAGTGAGGAAGGAAGGAAGCCAGACTCGCTCAAGGATTCCTACCAGAAGAGCTTTCCGGCCTGTGCTTCTCCTCCCCGTATGTAGTGAGTTATTTCTTTGGTGAAATTCCATTCTTCTTCTAACAGATTTTTTAAACTATGGGATGCTTGAGGTAATTGCTGTAGCATTTGGATCCAGCTTCTCATGTAATCAAAATATACCTTAAAATACAAAAACGCAAAGGGAGATATTTGAGAGTAGAATTCAGCAACTCACAACTTTCACCTATTAAAACGAAAGCTATAAATCAGAAGGGCAAGACGGAAGAGAGTTAAAAGCATGCAACACCGAGAGGATTCTTCACCACTGTTAGCAAATGTCTAAATGAGGATTTTTTAAAAAATTACAAAACTTGACTCCTCAGGAATTTAACACTATTCACAACCCCTTCAAATTCCTAAGAAAATAACTAAAATGTTCACAGTGTATAGAAAAGTACAAGGGAAAAAAAATTGAAACCCTAGCACCTAGAAATTTTCATCATGAATATTCTGTGAACATCATTCCTTTAAGAGGTCAGGATCTTCTCTTGTTTAATTACTTAGTTTAGCTTGAGACGGTATCTTACGTGCTGAGAGGAGGAAATGAACACACTTCTTCCCACCGCCCTTTCCTGATCCAGAATTCTGTGACATAATTGTTTCAAGGTTCACAATATACAAATTATGATCTATAACCAAAATACACAGTTGTTCTGAACTGCGGTAACGCCCACCACAAGTCCTGTCACAACAGCCTTCCCATTCCTAAACTCTCATTCTGAGTTATCTGCTGCTTAGCAGGGTTTCACTATCTGTTTTTCTCGACAGGTCTACAAAGGCTCTATTACAAAACATCACTGTCTATGGACTCTCTTACTTAAAGGGCAACTTGACTGGGGAGAAAATACTGAGTCACACATTCCCTCCTACACCGGTGTGATGTTAGCGTGAGGAAACGATGCCAACCTGAGCACCCCCGGCCACCGCTCTCCCACGTCCTAATGGTGCATACACTTAGGGTTCCGCACTCAGATGTTTATAGGATTCTTTCTCTATCCTTCGATTTCAGTTTTTTCACCAGGCTACACCTTGGAGTTCACAGTTTGGAATGATTTTTTTTTTTCCTGAGATCCCATGATAACTTTCCATAGGCAAATTTCAAGCCTTTTCTTAATTTCAAGAAAAATTTCTTCTGTTGTAGCTTTGAACGCATCTGGGCCCTCCACCCTCCAGGCTGTGCGCTGTGACTCTGCAGTCCTGGGTCTTATACAAGAGCTGCATGCGTGGAACCTGCCATTCACAGATCTACCATCATCTTCCCCAAGCGAAACAAGTCTTCCACAGCAGGCCCAGAGCTGCTCCTCTTCTCGGAGTGTCCCCCATCTCCCTGGCCCCTTGAAAGCTGGCTCTCCCTGGGCCAGCACTTCTCCTTTAAGACCCTCTCGAGGGGCAACTATTTATCTTTCTGCATGCTCCAGGGCTGCAAAGCGCCAGCACCGTCTTGTTTCCCACTGCTCCTTTCAAGCCACTACTCTACACATTCTTATTTAAAAATCAAAACGAAAAGCCCCTGTGCTTTAAGATTCATGCATTGACCGTGCCATCAACCCCCTCTTCACACTGTCATCTACTGACTTCTCATCACCTCACCTTCAAGCGCTGGCCTCTGACTGACAACCCTCCCTCCAGCTCAGGCTCAGCCATTGTGCCATGTGACCTAGAGCCATGTGCATGGCCACCCCCGACCACTGCTGCTTAGTCCCCTGACTGTCCCATTCCCACTTCCTTACAGGGCTCCATCCTGGGTCCTGTCATTACCAGAACTGCTCCAACCCCCAAATCACTGATGCAAATACCCCGATGCTAAAGCTGCCTCTGCTCCTTCCAGTTGATTTGTTCAACCACTACCATCACAACTGTTCTCTTCACCTTATCTGAAACGCCCGCTAATTCCTGATCTAATTCCTCATCTTTCTCCAACTCATGGCCCCCTTCCTTTGTTCTCTCTACTCCTGATTCAGTTTGGATTCATGGGCTTGTCCTTTCAACAGCACTCCTGTCAGTATGCTGAAGTCCCTGTGACCCCACACTGCCTTTTCATCTCACCTGTCCATCAAGACCCCAAAGCCCGCTGGAGCCCAACTATCCCATTCCTCAAGCCCATACTCAGGAAGCTAGGGACACCAGAAAGTCACCTGATGGGAGGAATCACTGTTCTACACAATCATGTCACCAACCACATGGCATACACTTCTGGTAATAGCATTTATATCTCTACTCAGTTCATTTTCCTTCTCTCTCTATAACCATTAGTTTGAAACTTCCCCATTTTTCTCAAACTGCCAATATTCACCCTCACCCATTCTCAGATGATCTCACCTCTCTTTGCAAAAAAAAATAGAAGTCGTTTGATATAAACTCTCTCATCTTCCTGATACCAAAAATGCAAACCTACACACTGTTACATACTCTCTCCTTCCCTTCTTTACAGTAGAGGAGCCACTGTTCCTCCTGATCCCAGTAGTTGTGTTTTCAGTTTGAGACCCAGGAGGAACTGTCCTCTCCCCTCTCTCTGTCTCTCTCACACTCTTCCATCTCCTTCCCTTAACAAAGTCAGTCTCAAAGGCTTTCAAATGGTCTCAGGCCAATTTCAAAGCCCCTCACTTAACTTGTCGCCTTCACTATTCGCCCAGCTGCACGAGCAGGACACCCAACACTCACTCTCAATACTTCTCCCATTTGCAATCCATCACTGAGTCCTGCCAATTTCACCTCCTAAATTTCTTTTGAATCCTTACACTTCTTTCCGAATGTGGCACCACTGTAATCCAAGGACGAGCATATGTACTACAGCAATAGCCTTGAACTGAGGCCTTCGCACATCTGCTCTGGTTCCCTCCAGCCTGTTCTCCAAACTGCAGCCAGAATCACCCCTCACAGGGCTTTCCTGGGAAGCTTTATTCCTGCCATGCTCCTTCCTAACAGAGAGTTTCTCTCTGCTGCCTTCTGTCAGAAAAGTGTTTCTTTCAATCTTTTTAATTAAAAAGCAAAGAGGTTAAAAAATATTCTAACAAATATCACTCAGAATGAACAAATGTTAAGATTTTGTCATATTTGCCTTAGGTATTTTTTCAGTAAGAAATAAGATACCAGAAAGTTAATTTCTTTTTGTTTCTCTCTTCACTTTTATCTCTTTCCTCCTTCCCCAGAGACAATTACCATGAATTTAGTATGCTTCCTTCTAGTTTTATATCCTTTTTAAAACAATCTGTTATTACATAAATTACAACATACAAAGTACAATTTTTGTACTTTGCATAGCTGGATTATAATATAGCTAAGCTTCAGATAAACTGCAGTGCCCCTTCCTCAGAGAAGCTTTCTCCAACATGCACACAAACTCAAATCTTCCCATCAGAGTCCACAAAAGACCTGTGTCTTTCCTTTGTGGCACTTCTCAGTTGCAATTTTGTTTGTATGACTACACAAAGGCCATTTCCCCACCATTCTTGAATTCCAAGAGGAGTTTATGCTCATCATTACATCCGTAGTACCCTGTGTGACACCTGCCTGGCACACAGTAGATAACCAATAATTAATCTGCAGAATGAAAAATTAAATTTTTTCTGCTCCTTTGCTCTTTATTCTGCAGAAACACTAATTGTGCATACATGGGCTCTCTCTTGTGTGTCTTCTACAACTATCAAATCTTGTCATCATGTTCATATTTTCATCCTTTTAAAATTCTTTTTAATGTGGTTTCCTTAAGCCTATCACATATTCCTACATCACATATTAGTATGTGTATTGTCTGGGTTATTTTTGAGGCCAGGGACCAGGGAAATGAGCGAATTCACAGCTTTAGTTTAGGTTTGATGTCTCAAACACTCTCCGAGTTATTTCCTTTATTTCTTTTAGACTGTGTAAAAAAAACTGCACCTCAATTTTTCAAGTACAATGGACAAGGTAACACAAAGTAAAGTCCCCTAAGTCACAGACTTCCTGCATCGTATCTTGCTAATCGCTGCTTTCCCTCCCCCTTCTAACAGAGCTCCCATTCGGCAGTCTTCCTTGGCTGACAGGTTAAGCTGCAGGCAGTAGGGTCTCTACTGATACTCCTTCTGTCGCGCATATCTTCAGTGAACAACAGGATCTCCGCAGGGACATGCTCTGCTTCTCTCACGGCTATTCATATGCCTAGATATCATGGTTCTAATTAATTAATCCCTGGATGGGCTCTCCAGGTCTAAGGCGGAAAAGTATTTAGAGTTTGTGTTCACCCTCATTTTAGTCTACATTTCAAGGCAAATAATTCTAACATTCTTTTTGTTTTTGGAAAGTGTGGAGGAACTGATACTATGGCCAATGTCCTCCTTTTCTGAACACGGAATTTTTTTCTTTGCTGTTTTTGGTGAGTTTCGAGAGAATGATGTTGTGGTAAACATAGTATGTTTGCCTATCCAATATTCAGTCTCTCCTTCTTCCTAATAGAAAGACCGATTTTGTTTGGGCTCCCCAGTTCTCAAAACACACCCCTGCTCTGATCCTTCCAGCATACACCACGGCAGAATTTAAAACCAGTGATAATTTCTAGTGTTTTCATCTGGGAGATTAGAGATTATGCCTCATGCAGATAATTGATAGCAAAGCCAAAACTAAACTCTAAGCATTTCTAAAACTGACTAGCTGGGAATGCTGGTAATTCACTTAACCTAGGCATTCACTATAGCACAGGTACACCAAGGGCGCGGAAACTGGCTGTTCGGAAAGGCAGTTCACCTGCCTGATGCACCTCATCCTGCTCTTCCCGACTGACAGGACATTTTGTCTTTTTAAACTTCTGGTTTAATCATCCATAGAAAGAGAGACAAAAATGATTTGCTTACTGCTTTTTACCATAACTTTTCAATGATAAAGACTTTTTTTGACATAACAAATACACAGTATTTCAAAATGCAACAACTGTTTCATACACTTTGGTCTTTTATGTATTTTCCCCAATTAGAAAATAATTTCAAACTCCTTAAAATTATTTCTCATAATATGCTAGATATGATAAGTCCCATTCCAAGCCACATTATTCCTTCTCTACTTCTATAATATTGATACTATGGATGCCAGAAAGCTCAATATTTGAATTCGCTTCCGTAACATTGAAGAGACCATGCAACAAGTCTAGTCAATAAGATGGAGGAAAAATCTGCTGGGTGCAGCTTCCAGGAGAGCTCGTACTGTTCTCATGAAACAGTTTGGAGTTAGCTGGCAAGGTTCTTTTCCCCTTTTCTTCCAGTCTAGAAAGTGAGGCGGGTATATGGAGGTGCTGTAAACATCTTGAGGCAGGGCACAGTGAATGTTAAGCAAGGATGAAAGCACCGCCAAAACAATATGCCCACAAGCATGTAGCTTTCTATATTACTTCCTTAGCCTGCCACATTATGTAATCGTCTAAGCATAGACCCTAATGGAACTAACATGTACTTACTATACATTAACACGCTACCAGACATTATGGACAACAAAAGAATTTGAAGTTATAGCCCCTGGCTCATAAAGCTTTCAGTGTAATTAGGGAAAGCTGAGAACAAAGTTTCTGTTTAAAAATGTTAAAAATAGTACAGTTCTAATTATAACTGCTAAAAAAGTTCAAAGAAAGTACAGATAAATGTAGGCTAAAGGTTAAAACTGTCAGATTAAGCTTCTAGAGAAAACCAAAACCAGAAAGTAAGTCTTAAATGGGCAGATAAGGAGAGACATTTCTAACAGGAAAGAATATGAACAGTACAGCAGTTAGAAAGCAGAGGGCAAGCACGATGCATGTAAGACAAGCGGGGCTCTCCCTTCAGGAAGAAATGAAAATAGGTCTGCTCCTGCCAAATCGAACTATTTACAAGTCCTCCAATGTGCCAGCTTCCTTAACTAACCCTTGACTCCTCTTTACGATTCAGCTTCCTCATGGTAAGCACCTCCTGGCCGTCCCGGGCTCGTTCAGGTGCCCCAGCTCAACATCCTTCTCCCCTAGCACTTAGCACTTGGGGGTAGAAGTATCCACCAAGTCCAGTCCCTACTAGACTATGAGTTTCTTGTCATGCTTCACTATTCCCAGAGCCATGCAAGGTCCCCAGAACATTCCAGGTATCATAAAAATGGCTGATGACAGATGGTTCAATAAAACAGGATCAGATTTTGATTCTATTTCTGGGCCATTCTGCTATGAGATAAACTATCCTACAATCAGCGAATGAACAAGGTTAACATTTGTCAAAAATTCCAACTTAAAAACCATTGAGAATTTTTAGAATGTGGATTTAGGAAGAACAGGTATAATCTAATACCAGATGGAAAGACTCAGATTCAAGATCACCACACACACACACACACACACACACACACACACACACACACACACTTATAAGGAATTCTTCCCCCCTGTTCCTGACCATTAGCATTTTATGCAGATCTTCTTCAAAAGCATCAATGTTGCAGTCAGTCTTCTCCAAGTCATCTAGAACCTCCTGCAGCATGAATAGGTAGTACTGTTTCATCAGAAGGCCACCTTTCAGGACCTCTTTACACTCTCTCACCAGCTGCAAAAGAACAGACGTGGGCTCCATCAGTTATATATCCTGACCAGATTATTGGTCAGTTTCACACCTCTCTACTTAAACCCTCAAAAAACTCAGAAAGAAAACAAAATAATGAAAATAAAAGGATTTAATATCACAGCATGAATACACAGAAGAAATAGCACATAGGTAGCTACAGCTTTGCTAAAATACATTCTGCAAATTTATATAGAAAATAAATTCTACAACATAAGGCTAATTTTTCTGCTAATTTACATTATAACACAAGTGATATGAGAGGAAAAAAATATCCTAATGAAACTGGTAAATTTCAACCAAAAACATAGTAAAGATTCAAATATACTTACACAGCACAGAGTAAGGTGGCCTTTGCGATAATTTAGCATAGTTTACTTTTGCTGATGTGGCCTAGTCTACCATCAGAAAACTCTAACAATAGCATAAACAAGCAAATAAACCTAAGATTAATCTAATGACATTAGACAGAAGTCAAGGAAAAGACTAAGCAAAAGGATGGGAAAATTTGCAATATACAGGCCTGGTAAGCAACATATCAAAAAATGAAGGAGGCTGAAGTGAGACAACCCAGAAAGCCCCTCCCATTTCTAAAAGGCTGGGACATGACCCCTTCACAGTGGCGTCAGCAGGGACTGTGGTATGAAATCACACAGTTACTCTCGTTTCCATACATACCAGCCAAACCTTCACTGCTGCTAATGGGAAAGTAAACTGGTACAAACTTTCTAGAATCTAAAAATGTATGACTCACACTCACTTACTGTTATGTCTTATACCCAAGAAGTAATCAGAGATGCAGACTAACATACAAACATATTTCTCACAAAATTATTTAAGACTATGGGGAATAAATTATGATGGACCTATACAGTAGAACACTATTGCAGCCATTTAAATTCTTGTGTTTGAAAAATATTTAAAGAAAGGAAAAAAAAATCACACACATACATGTAGACTTACTTATGCATGTGCAGGAAAAATAGTATGCATGTGCAGGAAAAATAAACAGATGGAAATATACCAGATGTTATAGTGGTTATCTGAGTGGCAACATAATTGGGTAATTTTTATTTTTGTTTGTATCATTTTCTGTACTCTTTGAATTTTCTAAAATAAACATGGATGAGTTTTATAGACAGAAGTCTTTCCCATAAATGTTTTCAAAGTAATTATCCACAATAAGAGAGCTAATGGCTATAGTTAAATGCACTAACAAGTATTCTGTTCAAATTATATAATTTCTATATTAAAGATATCACTTATGTGCTTATAATTAAACTTTGAATGCATTTTAATCAAGATTTCTATTCTCTTTTTAGTCTAGCAATACTTTATTAATCTAAGCATTCTTTTCTATTTTTTGTAGTGTTTTTAACATATATTACTATTTAATCCTCACAATAGCCCCATCAGCAAAAAGTAAACTCCATCTTGTTTTACCAGGTTATATTTCTAAAGCATCTGCTTTGTGAGGAAAGGAGTTCACAGATAACGACTGCAATATGGAGGACGAGTTGAAAGCAAGGCTTTTCTCACCAGAAACAAGACGGTGAGAAGGAGGAGAGCTTATGTGGAAACAGAGCTCTGGTCAGTGCTGGGTGCACACTGAAGGGAAGGCAATGAGAGGCAGGGGCCATCTCCGACTGACCTCCACGGCCACTCTAGTCTGTACCTACTGAGCAAACACACACGAATCCTTTTTGCTGCTGTATGACCTGTATTCACCTGTCTTTCCTCAGCCTCCACCGCTCACCTATGCTCAGTCCTGTCATTCATAGAGCCAAGCAGGCTCTGGGGGATACACCTGCATAGTCCATGAAAAACACACCAGCCTTTCTTTTTTTGGGACAAGATCTGAAATTTTTTCTTTTATACAGTGGATGTCAATATGTTAACATCACAAAGGATAAATACAGTCCTTCTTCAGCACTCTGCAAGATACAACTGCTTCCAGCCATTCTTCTCCTGCCCCTGGAATATCAAACCCCCATAAGATCCAATCCAAAACAAACACTACTAGTAAATCAGAAGTTGTCATGACTGTTTAAATGACACCACTGTTTAAGTCCAAACATCTCCCCTCTGCATACTCTAAAGACATTTATCTACTTACATGTACCTTAAATAAAATAAAAAACAAATTTAAGGAACTTATACTCTCTTATTAATATAATTTTAAATTTCCAGTCTTCAGAGACTGACATAAATAACATAGAGGGACAGAATATCACCATATTTTTATATTGTTTTAGAACAAGGAAATGGATGGTAGAAAACTTCAACCATAATCCTACCTGTGAGGATGGCACGTAAAGAACATTTTAAATTATCCTAAAAAGTACGGCTTAAAATACTAACATACACTCATTTCCCACTATTTGTAACAATTAGAGAGAGAAAAACTTTCAAAAATTACAAGCCTGTAGAATATAATAATTGCTACATATTATAAACAGTCTTCGAAGCAAACCTGTTTAATACTCAAGAGAGACGGTTCCCCAGCAGGTCTCTGTTCCAATCTTAACTTCAGACACTCATGAATAACGTTCAGAAGGACTCGGCAGAGGACCAAGAAGGCAGGCTCGAATGAGGGTAAATCCATGGCCTTTAGCTCTTCCCACGACACAGCGCTGCACTTCTGTTCAGAGGAAGGCAGTGTCCTGGACAATTGCACATAATCGGAACCCCACATGGGATCTGGAAATTCAGAAAACTATAAAAAAAATTCAACAGGTAAAGATTAAAAGAGCATACAGGACAATATCCTATGGTTATGGTTACAAACTATTATTCTCTATAATTTGCTGACAAAGCCACAAAATTCCACTTTCAGAGGGAAAAGAATCTTTAATAATTCAACGTTTTCAACACAGACACAAAAACTTCTAAGAGTGTTAGAAAACCTAAACAAGAATTAAAACCAAATTGTAATAGTTTTATCAAAAAAGTATAGTAGAAAAAGAATGAAGTTCATCTTTAACATTTTTGCAACACACTTAAAATGATCAGAACACTAGTTTGAAGATTATATATGGTAATATCCACAATTATCTCTAGACTGAGAAAACCAGAGAATTATTAAAATCTGAGAAAACATTACAAAAATCAGGTAATATTAATAGCTCGTCCTAAGTAGCACTGATGAAAACATAAAAATCAGTGGGTTCAACCAATTCTTTTAGTTGTCCCCCTCAAACTCCTTTACTTTTCCCCATAAAATAGAGGATTTGGAGTTTTCCACTATTCTTAAATCTCTGGAGCCATCATCTGACCAATCACTTTCAAAAACCTTGCCATCTCCTTTTACTGAGAAAACTGAGGCCATCAAAACTTGAAAACCTCAACTTTTCTTCAACTTACAATGTCACCAATTGCAGCTGTTCTGCTTTTGTGATGTCATTCATATTTCCCCTGCGGGTCACTGTGAGCTCTTAACTGTTTCCTCTGCTCCCGTCTTGACCTTTAATTTGATCTCCACACAGTAGCCAGAGTGACCATTTCAAAACACATCTCAGACATGCTCATGGCACTCTAGGATCCACCTGAATAAAATCTAACTCTGACCTTGTCTTTAAGGGCCACACAGTCTGTCCCTGCTTCCATTCCAGGACTCTGCTGTCCCGCAGCCCTTCCCCGGGCCAAGCCAGGCCAACCTGTTTCTGGACGTGCTCTCCCTCTGCCTCCTCCCTGGCTCTCCAGTGTCCCTGCTTCTCCTGCAGTCCTCCTTGCCCCCTTCCTCCTCACCAGAGCATTTCGCACTTCACCCACCATCCCAATGCCTGGCGTTTATTACGGTACACTAAATGTTTGTTGCTAAATTCATGAATGATATCCTCATCTGACACTTTCAAGGCCCCCAGCTGCCTACCGATCAAATACGGCCTAAGGAACTCAGCCTGATATGGCAGACCCTTCCTGACCTAGTCCCACCTTCCCATGCATCCTTGCCTCTCTTGTCCTCCACGGGACGGGCTCAGCCGACCTTCGCACACGTCTCGCACACCAGCCTGACTGCCACGCTGCTTCCTCACCTGGAAACGCTCCTCTCCTCATCTGTCCACTGGAAATCTAGTTTTCAAGGCTCATCTCATGATACCTTTCCAAAGACTTTAATCTCACCCCCCAACACACACACACACACACACAGCATGCCAGCTAAAGCAACTCTAAACCTTGAGTTCATTTTGGCTGTCATTATAGAGACGGTGTGGCTTATAAGAAAAAAATCAAGGTCCCAAAATCAGAAAACTTGGTTTCAAGTCAGTTAATTTCTGATGTGACGGAAACATCTGGAAACAATAAGTAAGTAGTCTCTCAGGTGTGGTTTCTTCATTTAAAACATAGAGTAATCATTGTACTTCTTTTAAAGATTAAATAAAGATATAGAATACTATATACATATGGAAAAAGTGCCTTTAAAAACATACTACATATAACATTTGTAAAATTACTACTGTTAACATGTCTGTCTCTCTCACTAGACCATGACTGCTTCACAGCAAATGCAAGCAACCACATCTTGAGTCAGATTTGTGCAAACCCCCACATCTACAACTTTCAGAAGACTCAGTATCTCAATTGCAAAGAACCTCCGCTGTAGACTGAACTACTTTTTATAGCTATTACCTTCTTCAGGATGGTTCCGGGTCCCTGTGTCAATCACATTTCACACAGTCCCCCACACTTCTCTTCCGTTGAAATATACATGCAGACATTTAACAAGTTTACTAGTCCTATTTTTAAATACTCCTCAAATCCACCCTCTCCTCCCCACCCTAACTGCCTTAATTCACACTGGCTTTTTAACTGCTTTCCCAATTCTAACATTTCAATCCACTGACCTCACAATAACCCCCAAAGTGATTTTATTCTAAGGGTTGTCTTAACCCTCCTTCTAATTTAAAACACATGGCTCCACTAGCAGCCCTAAGCACTAGGCATGTTTACTTAGCCTAATGGCCTGGTCTCTATGGAGATCCTGATCCTTATCTCCTGCCACCACTCCTTCACCTTTACCCATACACCTCTTACATTTCCCTGACGTCAACAAACATGCCTCTGTGTTTCTGCATAAATTAATACCTTTTATTATTGGAGGTTATGATCTGCTGGCAATGCCCTGTCCCTGGTGAGCTCTTACTCTCATTAGGAAGCAGCTCAGATGCCACCCCCCTCTATAGTCTTCTGTGATTGCCTCAGATGTGCATTTAATCTCTCCCCTTCTCACAATATTTGTGCCTTGCAAATAAACACTTCCTGAGTTGTATTGACCATGCTTTAACTATAATGTGTTATTTTATCTATTTGATTTACCTCTTAGACCATCGGCTCCATGAAAAAGAAGACTTTATCTCCAATTAACTACGGATTTCCAACACTTAGAGTACCTACCACACAGTAAATGCTGAACAAATCAACAGGTAAATACTCCTACAAAAGTGTCAATATCGCTTCTTCTCTGGCTATTTACAATCTAACATGAAAGAATGGAACATAAGACCAGATCAATCTTGTTAATAAATTCTTAGTTCTCAGATTTGTTATTGTATTTCTTAATGACAATAGCAATTATTTTAGTGAGAAGTTGACAAGCTCTACAGTTTTAAAAGTGGATGCTTTTAAAAAAAAATAAGATGTATTTGGCGTAACAGAAATACATTTAACGACAAAAATACTGTTTTCTTAGATAGCATAAAATTCCCAACAATTAAATGCTTGAAAGGAAAAAATTTCCTCTACTCCTTAAAATGTAGACAGTTAATCTATTATAACCTGACATCAACCAAATAAAATGTTAGCATATAACCACGAAAATATAAACTGGGGAACACTCGAGTATTTCTATTTAGAGTGAAATCTGCATAGCACCTAGGAAAACAAAATTAGTCTATACTTTTATGTTCAACATGTATTTCTGCATTTAAATTAGTACATACTTGGGTTTCCCTAACAGGAAGAATTTCTAAAATAGCCACTTGATTTTTAAAATGATTATTTGTGATAAATATGGTCAGGGTTAAGACATATCTGTATAAAGACTTCAGGCACTATAAATGCTTTTTTTCCTAGTATAATGACATCAGAAAAAAATGTTTATTTAAAGCTCTATAAAATTCAACAAACTTTCTATGATAAAATTCTAAAGACTTTTTTGGCATTCTCTACAATCCCAGCCTGTTAACTCGCCTGCTACAGGCAGGTGGGAGAACAATCCCTACCGCTCAACAACTGCAAGACCACTCCACCTAGGAGACCCCGTGACCAGACCTACAGAGGCACTGAGATTCACTCCTGTTGGTGGGACATGGTAAGTCAGTACAAGTCCAGACAGAGAGAAACAGACATTAAAAATCCAGGACTTAAGAGGAAACAGCAGTTTCCTTAAGAGAAGACCCAGGTGGAAAATCAGAACAGCTGGCTTCAATTAGTACTGACTGAACGTAGGAAACAGAGGGAACCATAAGGATACTCTAATACAAGATCTCATTAAATCCTCTGGAAAATAATGCATTGAGATTTTTTGAAATAAATTCAATAAAAACAATGAAAATAGAATGAATATTGCCAAAAACTGAATTAATAATTTATAAATTAACTGTAGAAAACACTACTATAACTCAAAGCAAAAGGAAAGGGGATGAAAATTTTTAGTAAAAAGTAAGAGATATGGAAGTCAGACTTAGTCTAACATAAGACTAATAGGAGTTTCGTAAAGAAAAAACAAAGACGAAGAAAGCTTTTGGCATATTCAAGTTATCACTAATATGTGAAGAAAACAAAACCAAACCTCTTTGAACCGGGAAGAACTCAAAGTACAATTCATTTATCTTCTCTAAAAAACTACTCAAGGAAGTATGACAGAGTATAGTCCAATGAAAATTGGATTAGAATAAAGCTCTCAAAACAGAGGAAGAAAAGTATCAAAGGAAGTAACAAGCCATAAACCTAACAAAACATATACAGATTGAGCATCCCTAATCCGAAAATGTGAAATCCAAAATGCTCCAAAATCCAAAACTTTTTGAGTGCCAACATGACAGATTTGGAATGCTCAACTGGTATGTATTCTGCAAATATTCTAAAATCTGAAATTGGAAATACTTCTAGCCCCAAACAGTGCAGATAAGGAATACCCAACCCGTATAGTTAAGTTAGATATAACTCTAGGATGATAATTTGGTTATGGATTATAATTCAAGTTCTGGAATGGAATATTTTTTAAAAATTTTAAAAGCACACTATAAGGCAAGAACCTGGATCCTAAACTCCAAATTATTTCAATAAAACCACAGAGTGGGGACAGGGGCAGTGTGGTGTAGGAATGACATATCTGTTATTATTTCATTCCAGTGAGGAGTACAGGATTAAAGATGGTGTAAATGCCCTGATCAATTCAGCCAAACCAGGAAGACTCGATAATATAAGGACATTAATAAAAATGTGTAGTGATTCTTATAATTTTATGTTGCCTCATTACTCAATATCTTTTTCTCATACCAGAAACAGGGTTTAGTCACCCCTGACACAGTTTCTAGTTCTATACCATCTCCCAGTTCCTCAGTGTGTTCAATCCAGATATCCGCCTTATACAACTTACTCCTGGTGACCACGTCCACATGAGACAACCACACACAGCCTACTCGACTGGCCCCTGACCCTCACACCCGCATGTACTGTGCAGACATGCTGCAGTGACTACTTCTCAGTCACAGCTGACCTCCTGGAATTCATGCCCACTGGCTTTAGACTCACCAAGTAAACCTCCCCATGGGAAACATGTTTAGGTAACACCCTACACCCAACAGAAGTGTTGGTCCACAGATCCCTCTCTCTCCCTGCCTATGCTCCCTGACCTTCTGTATGTGTGGCCTCAAGGCATGCCCTGTACCCCTGAGGACCTGCAAGTTATAAAACATTTCTGTCTGTGTCTCTTCTAATCATAGGAGGGGTGCTCTCTATCTTCAAGATTCTAAATTAGACGATGAAATGTAATTATAATCATAATTCCAATGTTATTTTGTTTGGATTTAACAAATCCATAATGAAGTCCATGTGGAAAAAATGTACAAAAATTAAAACATCCCAGAAACTTCTGAAAAGACAGAATGAATGGGGAGAACTGCCCTACAAGATACCAAACGTTACCTAATAAACCTACTCTGTTTAAAATAGAAAAGTACTGGCGCAGTAATAAACAGATCAACAGAACACAGAGCCATACCCAATTATCTATGATAATTTAGTGTTAAAAAAAAAAAAGGTAGGCAGCAGTTTAAGAAGTTGGAGAATAACAGATTATCTAATGAACGTCACAGGCAATGAAAGGATACCTCACACAGTCACAAGTAATCATTTTTTAAATTGTGCAGCTATTTTAGAAATTCTTGCTTGTTATGGGAAACCAAAGTATTTATTAACTTAAATACAAAGATACATGTTGAACATATGTATTTGGAAAAAGAGATTTCAGATGTATTAAAACCTAAACATAGAGCTATATATTAGGTTAGACCATATAAAATTCCCATTTTAGTCAGTTAAAAATAATCAAATATTGGCAATTTAGTACAGATCAAACTAAAAATAAGAATTCTGGGAAGACAGTGATGGCAGCAGGATTTCAATTTCTCTCCCCACCCACCATACAAATAGAGCAACTAGGACAGCAGAACCCAGCTGCTATTTAGTGCACACCAACAATGTGCGACACATTTGGGAGTCAGGGAAATTCAGATTCATACCCAGGCCTAGCACCTTCCTCCTGGTTGTGTGCCCATGCCTCAGTTTCCTATCTGTCCGATGTGTATGTTAACAGCAGAACCTGGTGGTTCAATGGTGCCTGGTTCACGGTTGGAGCTCAGTAATTGTTACCTGGTTGCTTTTATAAGGTCACTGATTCTCATAACACTGGTGCAACCAGATGTTATTAGCCCCTGGGAAAACTGGGGCTCAGAGAAGGGTCCCAGCAAGTGGCAAGCCTGTCTGGCTCCAAGCCGGGCTTGCCCTGTGACTCCAGGTTTTCTCCTGGGGTGGCAGTGGAAGGCTCTGAGACACATCTGCGATAAAACTAGGGGACAGGTATCTTCAGGAACCCCGACATAGAAAAAGTGGGGGAAAAACAATGAACAGTGCCAAGCCCATGCAGTATCTGCATGTCTGCAAGGAAAGCAGAAGGAATTAACAGTGTCTGATGGGCCTAAAAGGGCAAATTCCAAAATCACCAGTGAGTGAGTACTCAATAGAAAGCTCATTGTGTCTATGTTAGAACTTCAGTGAAATTAGGATGATTCTGGCACAAATTCTTGAGTGAAGTCAAGGGGTCAGCAATAAAATCTGAAGGGTCTAGAGAGGTTTAGGCCGCATGAACTCTTAAAACTAGCACCCCAAATTCCCTTCCAGGACAAACCTTCACACCAAGAAAAAAAATTGCTGGAGTAAAATCCAACTGACCAATAAAGGACAACAGAAGTAAAAAGAAGATCCAGAAAAGGGGGAGAGGAACAGTCAAGAGATCTCAAACAGCAGAGCACACTGGTTAGCACTTCAGGAGAGGGAGCTCAAAGCTGTAATCCTGAACACATTCCTAACTCCTTCTCTCCTTAAAGTTCATGGTATGTTTAACAATAAGCAACAGAAAAGGGCTGTGGTAGAATCTAGTACAGGGTTACTATAAGCAAAGAGAGAAAAAGGAACAGAGCAACCCTCCAGACCATGAAAGCATGCCAGAAAAATATGTCCACTAAGTGGACAAGAACTGTAGCCCAATTTCTGAAATGAGCTAAAAGAAATTAAGAAAATAGAAAATATAAAAGAACGGCATAAATTAGAATCAGAAAAATTCAAATTGATAGAACTCAGAAAATGACGCTTTAAATCATTTCAAAAGCCAAAAACAGACAGGCCTGGCGTAGGTAGCTCACACCTGTAATCCTGGCACTCTGGGAGGCCAAGGTGGGAGGATTGTTTGAGGCCAGGAGTTTGAGGTTGCTGTGAGCTAGGTTGATGCCACAGCACTCTAGCCCAGGCAACAGAGCAAGACTGTCTCAAAAAATAAAACAAAAAACAAAACAAAAATGGAAGGAACACAAGACCAAATAGTCAGAATAGATAATGCCTTCAAAGAAATGAGGTAAAAATGAGGAAAATTTTATAAATTGAAAAGAAACGAAGAAAAAAAAAAAAGATGTGACATGAAGTGAAAGAGAAGATAGGCAAAGTAGATCCAAAATACATAAGTAGTGGTTCCCATCGAAAACCAAATCAATGAAACAAAAAATTTAATACTGGAAGAAACTCACCTGAGACTTAAAAACAAGACAAAAATCAAAAACTCTGAAACTATGTATTGAAAGTTTACACCATGTATTCAAAAGTATCAAACCAAAAAAACCAAAACCGAATTAAACCAGTAGAGTTTAAAGAAAAGAAAAAGAAAAAGAAAAAATCTTTCGGGTATTCAGCAAACAAACCAAGGGTAATAAGTAAAAACAAAAAATCACATTGTCATCAACTTTTTAACCTCAATGCTTTATGCCAAAAGATAATGAATAGTAAGTTTATTCATGGAAAGAAGATATAAGCCAAAGATTTTTATGGCCAGCCAAACAGACTTTCAAGTATAAATGTTACAAACTGTTAGAAACATCCAAAATCCCAGGAAATACTGTTCTCATGAGCCTTTACCGAGGAATGTACTAGGGAACAAGTGTCACACAACCAAAATGACTCAAGAGGCTGGGATGTAAGAATTAAAGATGAGCCGTAACACGAAATCCAAATACTCCATCTATATCTCTGTATAAATTTCTATTGACCTATCTATCTACACATACATTCCATCTATCTACACACACATACTGCTGCAGAACTAAGACGAAATGGCAGCTCTAGGGAGAAGTACTGTCAACACGGCTATATGATCTGACAATATAGATACACCACAACTATCAAAATCTGGGGAGAAAGAGGTGGGCATAGAAAATATCTTAGCATTTCACTGGAAGTAACAGAAAATTACTTCAGATGAAAACATGAGGGAAAAAAGGATAATTCCAACATAGCTCAAAGTTGGGAATCAACATAACAACTAAAACATGGAGATGGGGCAATAAGGGTATTATGTAAAGATATTAATGTATAAAGATACCCTTGGGGAAAATGAGCCCATCTTAAATACTAAAAGTAAATAAATAAACAAAACCACATAACCCAAAAAAGCTATTAAAAAATGGGAGGATAAAACATAAAATTTTAAAAAAAGATTATCTCTATCAGAGAAGCTAGATTTCTTTGAAAATACATTATTTAGATTTACTTTCAAAACCAAGTATTTTATATAATTCTTGTAAAAAGATAAATTAAAAATACTTTAAAATACAAAACTAAGAAACGTATGAACGGAAAAATAAAATGTGGTATAGCCATACAATGGAATATTTGGCCATAAAAAGGAATGAAGCACTAATACAACACCACAACATGGATGAACCTTGAAAACACTATGCAAATGAAAGAAGCGAGTCACAAAAGACCATATATTATATGACTCCATTTACATGTGTAGGCAAATATAAAAAGGCAGGAAGCAGATCAGTGGTTGCTTAGGGTTGGGGATGGTGGGCACAGGGATTTGGAGGTGATAGCTAAAGAGTACAGGGCTTCTTTCAGGGATGATGGAAAATATTCTAAAATTAAATAGAAAGGATGGTTGCAGTAGCAATCGTTGCACAACTCTAAAAACGGAAAATTACTGAATTGAACACTTTAAATGGTAAGTTTCATGGTATGTAAATTATATCTTAATATAGTTATTTTTAAAATACAACCAAAAGGAGAAGAGAATCTAATTGTGTATCTAGTTAATGGCGTAACCATGAGAAAATACGTTCCAAGTCTTTAAAATGCAGTAATGTTACATCCCTAGATGGCCATACCCTATGGATGAACAAAAAAACATTTGAATGGTTTTCCAGTAATCATATTGTTGGTGGTGCTATTCTGAGATTGTTGTGCGTATTTGTTTTGGAATATAGCCAGTATCTGATATTCTAATGCGATCATACCCCGTATCACTGAAAATTGAGATTCTCACTATAAAAGAAATGATATACAGATTAAGAGGAGATTAAAAAATCTTAAATTCTGAATTTAAATTGGAAGTATGAGTATGAACTTGTGATGCACGTGTGTCCGCTGAAGAGGACTAAAACGATGACTCACCATTTCAGTTGCAATGAACAATGCTGGTGCCCCGACTGCAGTCCTGGAACACCAATAAAAGCAACCAGGGCTCCTTAAAAATATATATGATTCTTAATCTGGAGCAGATGTGAAATATAAGCCTAGAACAGTTTGTTATACCAGATAGCAAGGGGCTATCAAAGACTACTTACTAGGGTTGTAAAAAAACAAGGAGTCAAGCCAGCTTGAATATGTTCCCATTGTTCAAAGATGGGACAATGTAAACATTAATTATAATAATTACTTAGGTAGATTACAATAATGACTTCAATAGATTGAAACACCCAATATGTCTAAATTCATGAGTTCAAAATCATATTAATAAAATACTAATTAGTCACCAATAAACCAACTCTTTATTTTAAAAAACAGTAAATAAAAGGGAAAGAATCAAGCACATTTATCCTGTCATTCATGTTCAACTATTGCCTTGAGTAACCAAATAATGGAGGACAAAAAGTTTCTCCTTATAGCAGTATCTAGTAAGTGAAGCATTAGAAATGAAGCTAATCAATGAATAAGAAACGAGAATTATAATATCCTCACGTTTCAACAACCCTTAATGAATTAAGGAATGTAGGCAATGATCATCAACTACTACTAACATCACAAACAGACAGTCAGACATTGTGTGTCCTGATGGAGTGCTGTTAACACAATCGATCGATCAAGAAACCTTCAATTTGATCAAGTCACCCAATTTTACAGCCAATTCACAGAGAACACAAAGATAACAAACATGTTAAAGGCTAATGGAGGTACCATCATCAAAATTCAGACCGTGGGAGACCCTACAGGATAAATGACTCCATTTCTTCAATGAATACATGGCAAAAAAGGAGGAAGGGAAATTTGCAGACTAAAAAAAGACTTCAGAAATATAATGAACAATTACAACATGGGGACATTATTTGTAAACTGACTCAAACTGTAAAAAGGAAACCATTACAATACTGAAATGAATAAAATACGGTGATATCTGGGTTTTCTTACAAATGACAGAGGAAGGTGTCAAGTGGCTGCAGGTACTAGCCATGAGTTGACACCACCGTGCTGGGATATAGATTCGTGGGGTTCGTGGCATTACGCTGTGTACTTTTACATATGCTTAATATTTTCCATAACAAAAAATTTTTAAACAATGCAATAAGAATACAGAATTTTTTATAATCTTGAGTATACATAAAACAAGATAGTCATAAAATAGTAACTGACATGACTATAGCAAAACTTTAAATTTCTATATAGTGTAAAGAATCAAAAACACAAGTTAAAAGACAAATCAAAATATTTACAGCCTTCATAGAAAAATGAATATCCATAAGTATGGATTGCTCCAAAAGACCATAATAGGAAGACAAGCCAACAGAAAATGGGCAAAATAAATAAGAAAACTTAAAAAAAAAATGCTAGTAGCATTAAACATGAAAAACAGGCTCAATGTCACGAGAAATTAAAGAAATTAAAGATTAAAATGAAATCACATTTTTTACTGATCATGCTTGAAAAATGAGGAAAACGGATTTCTCCTATACTGTGGGGAAAGTATAAATTAGTATAGTTTTTTTTGGAGAGCAATTTAGCTGCATCTATCAAAGTTGTAAATGTGCATACTCTATGACCTAACAATTCCACTTCAATTAACCATTTTTACAGAAACACAGTAAGTTCATAATGGGGAATGTGCAAGAATATTTATGGCAATATTGTTTACAAAAGCAAAAAAATTAAATGCCCATCAAAAGTGAAATGGGTAAATTATGGTACGTTCATATTAAGATAATGGAATACCATGTAGTTGTTAAATGGAATTGAGGTAGAGCTGTATACATACACCTATACAGAAAGATCCAAACTAGAGAACATGGGGGAAACCCCATAAGTTGTAGCAGGGTGTGTATAGCATTATCACATTTGTTTTAAAAAATAATATGCATTATATAACAAAGATATATATTTACCGAAGCACAGAAAAGTCTAGAAGATACAAACCAAAATCACCACTCTGAGTAGCTGTAGAGGATAGACAAGGACTTTGTTTCTTTATATAAATAAATAAAAGCAAGCATATTGTTTTTTAAAATGAAAGATTAGACACAAATAGTCTTTATGTTACCCTCCAAAAGTCAGTTTCTGTGATTCTATACTAGGGATGTCACAAACGGAAATTCCTACAGGGGCCAGGTAGGTGACATAACAGGGTGACTCAGGTGGCCAAGACAATAACAAGGATGTGCACTGAGGTAAATGGGAGCACCTGTGCTACTAACCAGCTCCAGCCAGTGGCTGCCATGTGGGAATGTGGCCCAGTGTTGACAGACATCCCACTATTCAAGGGAACCCAAAAATCCTGATTTTCATGTGAGATCTTCCCATTTTTAAATGCTAGCCACTGAGTCAAAAAACATTTAAAACATCGCATGGGACAAATGTAATTCTGGAAGGCTGTCAAGAGCATGCATGAATTTGACAGCCAGAGTTCTGGGTTCACATCCCGGTTCTGCCACTTACTGGATGTGTGACCTTGATCAAAGTACTGAACCCTCACCCAGGCACATGGCCAATACTCAGTTAATGCTGGCTACTAGTCTTCTTAATATTACTGTTGTTAGGTTGTTGTTATCACGGGATCCAATCCTCAGCTGAAAGCTGGTGACTTCTGTTCTACCTCTGATCTTACATCAACTTTGAGTCAGTTGGCTCAGTGCAGTTAAAAATAATATAGCACAATTTCCTATTTTCCTTCACGTTTCTTTTAAGAACGGAAAACCTACAGGCAAATGAGCAAGTATATGCTTGTTATGGTGTCACTTAAAAAGCTCTTGTAACTTATTCAATCAGCCGGCATGACTGGAGCAAATAAAAAATTAGTTATAATAACTGTATTAATAAGCACTGACCTTAAAGGCAGGGAGTGGGGGAGTACTGTAGGCTAAGTAGTCTTTCCAGTGGGCTGACTCGGAACTCCACTGGCTCCATATGAGACACGTAGGAGGTCTGTTAAGAATGCCAGTTCTCACGTCCTGTGCTGGGAGAGTCTGATTTGCCCTGCTCCAGAGCTCACTATAGGTAATGCTCATGTGCAGCCAGATTTGGCCACCATGCAGCACAGCGTGTCCCAGAATGCTGGGTTTGAATCCCTCTAACCATCTATAACTCTGATTTTGTGAAAGTTCTCTATTCTCCCCAAACCAGTTCCATTATCTGTAAAGTGTAGAGATAACATCACTACTTTATAGGGTTGTTGTGTCTAGCACGTGGTAAGACTCAACAAATGGTAGCTGTTACTATGTATTTTCTAATTTGTGCATGCTTTGTTCACTTTGAATATAAAAGTTTGTGTTTACAGGAAAAAATTAGCATAATTATTGTTAGAATCCAAAGACAAGCACTATTTAATTGGCCATTAAACTTATAATAATTACATGACCATTTCTAATTTTTAAAAAAAAGCAAGAAAATAGCCAAAAAATATTCCTAGTATTTGAGGTAACATGTATGGTAATATGCAGTGAAAGATTGTTAAAAGTTTTTTATACATTACATTAAAATATAAGTATTCATTTTATTTTTCGTCTGAAAAAATATAAATTTCATAAGTAAAAATGGAGTTTCTACAAAATCCTTCAACAGTATTCATTTCTATTATCAAAGAAGCCATAAAAACAGTGCAAAAGATCTGCATTATGTATAATCTGTGGTACTGCTCAGTCCAGATGTTTCCAAGAATTAAGAATAACAACAAAATAGTCCTCAAACTTACAAAGTTATACTGCCTAAATATGCCCTTGGAATGCATAATTATTTGGCGGAAACTAAAAAGTAGAATACATTTTAAAAGTAAAAGAATAGTCTAACCTATATTGAGTTACAGTTAGCTTCAAGGGAAAAAAATGCAACAAAACTTTAAAAAATAGTTTATATTTGACTCGTACAGCATTTTACCATTTATACAAGTATCTTTTTAAGCCTCACAACAACCCTGTGAGGTAGGTAGAAAGGTGTTCTTATACCCATTTTACAGACGCAGAGATTTAAAGCTTGGAAGAATGTCATTTACAAAGTTATATGGTAAAAAAGAGCCATAGCAAGGAATAGGTCCCAAATATTGGACTTCAAAACTGTGGCTCTTTCCCCAACATACTTAGTAAAACAACCAAAACAAAATAAACCTGGGAGTGTACACATGTTCATACATACACACATATATATATGCCTCCCCTTATAGACATTATGTTCCTGAAATGAGAATAAAAATAAAATCTTACTTTCCCATTGAGTTAATTATAATTTCAGAGCCTCCTTTTTTGTTAGTTTGGATTAACCTCCAATACAGAATTCCTATTTTAGTTGTTACTCTTTCATTATTTGACAAATATTTAACATTTTATCAACCAAAATTTAAAACAACATGGGCTTCTGTAGTTTATTTTTTTGAAAAGAAAATAATCTACAGATAATTCTAATAAATAGTATTTAATTCATATACTTTATCAGCTTTGAATTTGCGGAGTTTTTTAATAAGATAACTTCTTCAGTTCAATCTCAATTGGTAAAACCAAAGGAATACACAACTTTGATGGGAATTCAAAACTATGGGTAAATATATTATTACTTTCCTTCCCAGCATGAGTTCTAATATAAAATGTAGGGCTAGGGCTGGGTGCAGTGGCTTACACCTATAATGCTAACACTTTGGAAGACTCAGGCAGGAGGACTGCTTGAGACCAGGAGTTTGAGACCAGGCTGGGCAACATTGAGAGATCTCATTTCCACAAAAAGAAGAAAAATTAGCTGGGCATGGTGGTGTACACCTGTAGTCCCAGCTACTTGGTAGGCTGAGGCAGGATCACTTTAGCCCAGGAGTTGGAGGTTGCAGTGAGCTATGATGATGCCACTGTATTCTAGCCTGGGCAACAGAGTGAGACCCTGTCTCGAAATAACATAACATAAAATAAAAAAATAAAATGGAGGGCATTCATTCTCAATCTTTTCTTGTCACAGCACATCTAAGGGATGCAACGCATTCCCATTAGTAGCACTGGTTAACTGCCACAAAGAGTCTGGAAGGGAGGGGGAGACAATTTGGGAAAGGCATGTAAAGAAGTTTTACAGAAGCATGACGTGCCCACCCTGCCCCCCATGCCCTCACCCCATGCACTCTTGTCTCCTATGAGAACCACTGAATTAGACATGAGGTTACACAGTAGACCCTATGTATCCACAGGATATGTTTCCATGGATTCAACAAACCTCGACAGAAAATATTTGAAAAAAAAAATTAAAGATACAAATAAGATATAGTGTAACAACAATTTACACAGCATTTATATTGTATTAGGTATCATAAGTAATCTAGAGATGATTTAAAGCATATAGGACCATGCGTGTAGGTAGTACACAAATACTACACCATTTTGCATAAGGGACTTGAGCATCTGAGGGTTTTAGTATTTGTGGGGATCCTGGAACCAATACTCCCATGATACCGAGGGATGAATCTACCGCTGGGCTTTGTTTCATTTATACTTCAAAACTAGCACTTCACGATAAAAATTCAACACCAACTCTGTCAACAGCACATGTGTCCTTGATGGAATCAAACCACTCTAGCCAGAAACCTAGACCAAAGTAAGTTAATTCACCATCTGAAGTACAAGAGGAATCCTTATTACATATCTACGGTTTTGCTCTGCTGATTTTGAAATCTGCACTGTAATAAAATCTTATCATAGTTATTCATGGTCTAAGAAGAAAAAAATTTATTTGTTCTAATAAAAAGATGTATGTCAAAAAATCATTCACATCATTCACAAAGTTAAAATACTTTCCGAAGAAAATGACATATACAAATTCATTTTTAAGATTTCTAATCAAAGTAATACTCAAACTACATTAACCTCTAGCTACAAAGCATTGGTTCATTTTGTAAACATCTTGCTGTATTTATGTGTGTTTGACCCCCTTCCTCCTAAGAGTTCATGATCTGGCTATCAGAATAAAAAATAAAAATCTTGCAAATTCAGTCTCTCTTTAGATGTTTTCCTTTAAGAAATGCCTTCCATTTTATCATTTCTGACTTTAAAGCAAGCCAGACTGTGTAATACACTGAAGTCAAAAAAATAAAAATAACAAGTATACACAGTCAGCTCTCTGTATCTGCAGGTTCCACATCCATGGATTCAACCAACCAGAGATCAAAAATATTCAGAAAAAAACACTGCATCTGTACTCAATGTGTAAATTTTGTCATTATTTCCTAAACTACACAGTTTAACAACCATTTACATTGTATTAGGTAATATTCATAATCTAGAGGTGATTTAAAATATACAGGAGGATTTGCATAGGTTATATGCAAATTCTACATCCTTTTATAATAGGGACTTGAGCATCTCAGAATTATGGTATCCGTGGGAGGTCCTGGAACCAATACTCCCTCTGAGACTGAGGGACAATTGTACATATGTATGCATATAGCTACTACAATGTAAAATCGCACACTAACACAGGTGTGAGGAATTTCAAAGACCTGGGTGTTTTTACTTTTCGCCAGATGAACATGCAAACTCATCAGAAGGTAAAATTGCTTGTACAGTACTATTTTGGACTCTCATGAACAATATCTCCCAATATGCCCTTTCTAGTTTTACCACTCTTAGTATAGAAAGAAATATCTGAGCTTTTAAGCTATCAAAATCAAATTTGCAGTTTTTAAGCCACTTCCTCTAGTGGACATGTTCCTCTTACAAAAATCTTTACATACTGAAACATGTATGTGATAATAACCAAGAATTCCCTTGAATTTCTATCATCCACACCAAACACTTAAAAACTTGTCAAATAGTGTACACTTTTTTCCTTTGATCAGTCTTACATTTCTCTACAATTCACGTTGTTTAAAATACAGTGAACAAAACTGTAAAAGGGAATAAATGATTTCAAAAAATAAAGAAATATATCCATGACCTTGGATGCCATATTCATTTAAAAATATCTGAGCATGATGTTGACTTTTTTTTTACCAACTCATATGCAGCTTATGGTCATCTGTGATCGTGGCTTTCTTCCTTGCCTCTTTATTTATATATGGTGTATCCATCTTCATCCTGTACTTACATGGTTGAACTTACTCTCTACGCATACCACCCTGAACTTAAATTTCATATGGTTTTTATAGATCCATTTCCCCATTTGCCACAGCACTTTATAGAAATGCTTAAATCTATACTTTATAATAACTGCCATTTATACCTTCAAATATTAGAAAATGAAGTACTTAATAATCAACACAGCATACGGTGTAATTTACAGTAAATACCGGAACTAAGGACAATATCATACTAATGTCTACTGGAAACCTACCTCCACTGGGCAATCATTCTTCACCAACGCTACACGTGCCCTTTGCAAGGAACCATCCATTAGCTTGTGAAGTCTTAAAATCAACTTTCTTAACCCCATCTGCTTCAGTGCTTTGTCTACAAATGGTCTATAAATCGAAGTCAGACAATGTCTACTAAAGCCTGCTTCTGTGTTGCAGTCTGGTACTCCCCAGCCAACAGAATCATCCTCGGATTCAAGCCTCTCAAACTTCTTGGAAACGTAGTCCTGAGACTGGACATCGAAACTGTTGTCTATGGGCCGTCTGAGTTTGGGTACCCTGGGATCAGAGATTTGTTCTTCTTCACTCTCATCCGTACTACTTTCCAATTCCTTCAATTCTCCTTCTGTGTCATCACCCTCATATTCTGGCTCATTACCTTTGGATGGTCGAGGGGAAGGGATTTCAAACACTGGCCAGCCAATGTCTGATAAATTCTTGATGCCCAACACAGTGCCCATAATCCTTAATTTCTGATTTAAGTCTTTTGTGATGTTTAACCACAAGCAGAGTGCCTGCACCCTGTCCTGGAAGTCTTTTGCAGCATATTTCTCATAGTCCTTTTGAAGAGCCTGTAATGACGGATAAAGTGCTTCGATGTATTCTAGCAGCTCCATTATCCGTTTAACCTGTTCAAATGAGACCCTCTGGCGTTGGAGATGCTCATGATATGTTGAGTAACCCACAGTCTGTGTTCCATGAGGGGCTTTGCCCTGCCCCTGCCCTTCTACTGAAGTACCATTAAAACTAGCTCCATTTCTGACAAAAGCAAAGTTCCCATAATTAACTTTGAAAGTAAGGATTTCATTGATAATATCTGGGATGGCTTGACGGGCTGTATATAAAAAGAGGTCTTGGTCATTAATGGTCCGTCCTGCATGCCAGGCTTGTAGCTCTAACCAGATCAGTTCATTAGATCGGTTAAACCAGAAAGCAGAAGTATTTTCTTGTCCTCTTTGCTCCCTGTCCTTCTTCTTTGAGACTGAGGTAAGCTTTAGTAAAAGTCGTAATGTTTCAAAAAACTTTAAACGATCTGCTGGGCAATCAGTCCTAGAAGTCTGACGAGCAGTTCTGGCTATAGGCATGGGCACAGATACTGGAAGCTTAGCGTTGCTACAGCCAAGGCTGAGGTAAGGCTTATTGAGATCCACATCTGGAATTGATTTTTTTGGCAAAGACCCACCCACTGAGTCCAACATGAATGAGCACTGTACATTTTTTTTATGATCACGCTCTGTTGTTCTAAGAGTTGCTCGGATCTTTTTCTCATGCTTATAGCTGTATTCTTCCACATTCTCCACTGTTTTTCCAGTGTCTTTATGTGGAGGCTGATTTGGTGCATTCATTTTTTCTATTAAAAAAAAATAAACAGAATATTATATAACTCTAAAAATACGAATCCACTATCAGTATTTTCAATTAAACTGATGTTCACATGTACTCACATTTTCAGGCTGCTATTGAAAGAAGAAAATCATATATGCTGAAAATTAAAAGAATCAATATATGCATATTTCTAAATTTTAAAAAATATTATATTCATTTTCCTTGTTATAACATATTTGCTGTATTCTCTTATATTCATAATAACCTAAATCCAGCTCTAACCTATTAAGTGTAGTTATCAATTCATTTAATCAAATCTCCATAAGGAATCACCTTCAACTTAAGAAGGGAGAAACAGCATGGGAGAAGCCTGGATTCGAAAACATTTCCAATTCCTGCCTTTTCATTAATTAAATGAAATCACATGAGAGCAAATCACTTATGTTTTCAGGGTCACTTTTCTCATTGGTAAAATGAGGTAGATTGATGAAAGAATCCTTAAGGTACCTTAAGATTATTCTCATTAAAAAGGCAAAGACAACTGATAAGCAAAAACATTGACTGTGGTTTATTCCATTCCTTGATTTCTTCTTTGCCACAAACAAATGAGACACATAGACTAATTCAGTATAATTTGCTTACTCTGTCATATTGGCACATAAAATCGTCCAGTTAATGCAAAGAAGGTAAACCTCACACATTTCTTTCAAACTGTCAAAAGTTCTATAATTTAAATCCAAGCTTTAGAAATGAATACACACACATCTTGCTTCCCATATGGCATTTTAAACACTATTAATCAGCTATACCTTACTGAAATCCTTTCATTCTGTCGCTTCCTAAAGAAAACTGTCTCTGGCTTCTCTTTTACTACTTCCTTAAGTCTCTCCTTTTCAAATCCCTTCCTTGGAACTTTGCTCGCTCCAAAAAATGTTAATGTTTCTCAAAGTTCCAATCTTAGATCTCGTCTAGTCCTACTTTACTTCTTCCTGGGTGATCTCATTCACTTCCACTTCACATATTAATGCCCTATACCACAACCCAATCTGTCCCCTGCACTCAAGACATAACTTTACTTCACTGAATCTAGGACACACATTTTTTCATATGGTAACATCTCTGAAATTAGAACGTTATATATAGTCAATGGTGATATGAATCAAGCTTAGAAACATTCAGTGACATATTTCATTTAGATTTTTCTTCATATATATGCATAATGATTTTTAAAAATCTATATCTAAGTATCAAAACATATAAAAGAGTTCTTTAAATAAATAAAAATTCTAAGTATAAGAACATACTTGTAAACATTTTTTTCCTAAGTATATAATATTACAGTATGTCTTTAGATTTGATGGAATAGGGTATATTTACATGGGTTACACACTAATATATCTAAAATCAATGCACCAAGGAAAATTTGTTTAAAAACAATTTACCTCCTAATCAACTTATAGTTTCAAAATAAGGATTTTTAAACAAATTTCCTTAACAACATTTACAGCATAGTGTACCTTATATTAAATTTACTGTATGATCCATCAGAAAGGATTTTTTTTTTTTTGAGACAGAGTCTCACGCTGTTGCCCAGGCTAGAGAGCAGTGGTATCATCATAGCCCACTGCAAAACTCAAACTCCTGAGGCTCAAGCAATTCTCTGCCTCAGCCTCTCCAGTAGCTGGGACTATAGGTGTACATACTACGCCCAGCTAATTTTTTTATTTTTTTTTGTAGAGACAGGGGTCTCCCTCTTGCTCAGGCTGGTCTCGAACTCCTGGCCTCAAGCAATCCTCCCACTTCAGTCGTCACATCAAAAAGAAGTATAAACCAATCTGTGTATAAGGATTTTTGCTGTATTTTAGTATAGAAATTAATGTTGTACTATTTTTTAAAATTAGCAACATTTTGACAACAGAATTCTTATCTGTAATACTAATCTGTTATTCTAAATGTCTCAAAACTTCTCATACAGCCCATTTAAAAAATTTCTTCACAATTTTACTGTTTCTATCTATATTTATCAACCTTCATTTATAAAAAAAAATTTGTCTAGGGCATCCCTTTAAATTGCTCTTGCTTCCTTTTTGTTTTATTTAACTCTGTGTTCTTTATACCTTTATTAATGGAGCACATACATATCATTCATTTCTATTTAGTTAACCAATGGTATCTTGAAAGCAAAAATGACAAATACTTTCAAATTTAACTCCATTATATTTTACAAGATACCAATTCATATTACACAGTGATACATACAAAGTGATACATACATTGTATTACTGTGTAGGACTGGAGGAAAATAAAATGAGTTTCTAATACACTGAATTTGAGGTGTCTATGGGACATCCATGTGGAGACGTACGGAGGTAACTAGAATATAGATGCTGAGCTTATAAAAGAAATCCAGAGATACTGATTTAGAAATCATCAGCATATACAGATATTCTCTAATACCACCATAGTACTTAAGAACATCCAGGAAAAGTATGCAGAAGAGGGGCAATGAGGACCTAGAATAGAATCTGCATTAACTGGTATGTGCATCTAAATACTATAAATGGTTTTGAGTAAAAGAAAAAAAAATATGTAACAAAAAACAATTTTGTTAGCTTAGGGTTTAGGATTTAAAAAGTATTTTATAAAACTAATGTGTTGCATTACTGATATGGCTACAGAATGTTTGCATACAATTTATAATTTGAAAGTAATAGTGAACAATGAAAAAAGTACTACTTTGCTTATATAACTTTATGTTCTTTTAATTCATGATTGAAAGGTCCTAAGGGAAACAAAGGATTAAGTTTAATAACCCCAGAAGACTGGCTACAAACGTTATGTCCAAATTTGCTGTATTTACCAGGGGGCAAATCATGAAAACATTAAGAGATGAAGATTTTCAGCCTAGACCTTTATGCCAACAACTAAAAGGACCTAAGCGGAAAAACGCCACAATCCCACTTCTGTTTTTCTATATAGACATAATCTCATTTTAGTGAGCCAGAAAAACTAATTTTTATAGGCTAAATACACATCTTGTTAAGCCTACCTTATAGCATACAAAACAATGTGTTATACAATATTTTGAAATGTTGTGTTTACATAAAGCAATGGTTCAATATTTGCACATATAACATGTGTAAGGAAAAGCAAATTGGGACAGGAACAAGATGGGAAGGAGAAGTATTTTTTTTCCCAAAACAAAAACCAAATTGGTTTTGAAAAATATATACAAAATAGAAATTCATACATCTTAGTTTTAATAATGATGCAATTCAAACTTAAAATAGACAAACTTTAGTGTAGCTACTGTGCAAAAAGAAAATACCAATCATTCTATCTCAGCAGGAGCTATATTTTTAAAATAATACACTTGTGATTGAGAGAGAGTAAACACAAGAATGATTTCTAGCAACTGAAGATCAGGGAGGCCTCTATAAAATTATAAGAGACCTATCAATTAGGATCGATCTGAGGAACCTTAGGGTGTTGGGGAAAAAATCTATAGATTTAGATATAGTAATTTCCTCAAGCATTTTATATTTTGTCTTTACCCATTCTGATATGACTAAGGAACTTTTTAAGAACATCCAAAAGGCTACAAGATGGACAAGTTTATTTGTTCAGTTTCCTGTAAATACTAAATTTCTCTGCAATTAACAAAAAGTCAAATGCAAACAGAGCTTCTAGAAAGGAAAATGGATTAAAAGTACAGGAATTAGATATATAGAATGTTTTTATGTGGAAAACTCTAATTATAGGACTACAAAACCAGTTCATAACTTAAGACTAATGGAATACCTGATCTCCCAAGCGGCTATAAATTAAATGGTGTAATTTTTGCACTACAATTAAAGCAAACCTCCAGAGTACTTTTTCCTTTGGTCAATCACCAATAATTCCCACCAAATCAGAAGAACATGAAATAATTTTTAAAAAAGAGAACTTTATAATAAAACTGAAAGCAACCAATGACAAGCAATATTGTTTATTTGACAGATATGAACTGAATTGTCACAGTCCACACCTAAAAATGGCTTCTTAGAATATATATAAAATGTAGTTTTTTAATCAAGTCCTTGCAATTCTTATGTTCTCTCATACTTGTACTGTCCAGATTCAAAATACTGGTCTTGTTTGAGCTCTCAGATGAGAAAGCATAAAGAGATGAGTGATCCATACCTTTAAGTGTGAGATGATCACTAGGGCAGCAATGTCCTAGAATATCAAACAACGTTAGTAATCTGAAGGGGCTTACAGATCTTCTAATTCAAGGTTCTCAAATTTCCATATACACTGAGAATCTCTTGGGTTCCTCCTGACACATGCATTCCTGGGGCCACTCCCATTGTCTCTGATTCAATGTGGCTAGAATGGCACATTTTGGGACCCCCCTCTTGATCCAATTCCTTTATTTTCCAGGTAAGGACTTTACAGAGATTGTCATAATCTCCCTAACAACATTATGATGAAGAATACCACAGAACACAGATGGTTGGACAGATGGTAAATGTTAGAACAGGGATCCTAACCTATACTGGTGCCATCGCACCATCCTTACACTTGGCAAAGGTGCTCACCAGGCGGTACTGACTGACCAAGGCACCATACTCAGTGCCATAAAAGATTACCATAAGAGCAAGCACTTGACTTGGGACCTTGAAGAATGGATTCAGCTTAAATAAGGATAGCAAGGAAGGCAAGAGGATATTTCAAGCCAGCGAAGAAGCACATAGCAAGACACAATGGCAGAAAATAGAAGAGGTTTGACTAGAACAGTGATTCTGTACATGGTCAGCCTAGAAACATAAATTAGAACCTTGATAGGCTAAGTTTGGACTACAGAGCTGACATATGGATTTAATTCCACTCTGGTTAACGATAAACATTTCTTTAGCTATATAGATTGAATCTGACACAATCATTTTTACCAGCTTCATTTTACATCAGTATTATATTCTTTAAAAATACACATTCTAATTTCACTGTTAGCAAAGACACACATTCACACATACATACACAAGTACATATATACACATATATATGTATACACACACCTTCTTTGACATATTTGCTAATGATGGGGAAATTAGTTGTCCATATGTATGTACAAATTCTGATATAAATAACAAAATATTTGCTCTATCTCTATAATCTGCCTGTAGCATTCTTTTAATAGTGCTGCAAAATGAAGCTGATAATGATTACAAGGTGGATTCACTCTGAAAAGGGTGTTGGCTTAGGTGTCTTTTAAATTCCTATTTAACCTACTTAAACTACAAAACGAACTGAATTTACTTTCTTCTGTTATATTAAAAAGTAAACAAAAATTTAAAGATAAGATGGTTTGACTATCTGTCTCTTAAATCAATCTTAAGAACAGTTATATTTGTCTAAATATTATCCTAAACTTAACAAAATCTTAATTGCTGTAATTTGGTAATGAGATACTATTATCCAAAAGTATAAGCTCAAATAACACCACAGCTAAATTCTATTACTCATCAAACTATGACATCAAGCCTGGTCAGGGAGTTAATTCAAGAGATTACTGGTGGATTGCATTAGTTAGGATGTCAGATGCAGACTGCTTTTAGGTAACAAGGAGTTAATCATCCTTACCCAGATATCATAACATCATTATGATACTTTTCACAGCTTTTGAAAAGCAAATGTTAATACTTTGAAAAATGTCTTGAACATTTACAAGGAAACAGTATCAGGAAAATGCAAAAATTGGGTAAAATACGGTTTTGCACACATCTAACTGGTAAACATTTTAAGTCCATCAAAACAGAGAATGAAAACATTGCTAACAGCATTGACTTCACTGTCATCCATAGGTCCAGCGGCCACACCCCAGTCCTCTTCCTATCTCAGGACAACCACTATGACCGATTTTTTGAACTTTCTTATCTAAGGGTTTCAGACTGATATACTATACAGATACTCCTCAACTTATGAAGGTGTTATGTCCTAATAAACCCAGAGTAAGTTGAAAATATCTTAAGTCAAAAATGCATTTAATATTACCTAACCTACCAAACATTAGCCTAGCTTACCTTAAACATGCTCAGAACCTTCATTTGGCCTACAGTTGAGCAAAATCATCTAACACAAAACCTATTTTAAAGTTATTATAAAGAATTTTGAATCAAAATATGTTATCTACTGAATGCATATCGCTTTTGAACATTATACAGTCAAAAAATCATTAAGTCAAACCATCCTAGGTCAGGAACTATCTAGAAATCACAAACAGTGAATGATACAATGAATCTTTTTGCAAGACTCTTTGTATCCATGTGCAGGAACTTCTCCAATGTCTATTACCAGAAGTAGATCTGCTGGATCCAAGCCACAACCAGCCTCAAGCTGACTGTATTGACAAATTGCTTCCCCCAGGGATTGAGACAATTCACACTCCCACCAGCCTTGTACAAAAGCTGCCATTTCCTCATTTTTGCTAGTATATGATATTGCTCATTATTTCAGTTCTATTATATGTAAACATAATGTAAAATAAAATAGTCATAAATGCTGCAAATAATGTATCCTGACATCTAGATTAGGGAGTTGTAACTATCAAACTCTGCTTCAGAATGAACAAAAGCAAAGGCTCAAAATGAAGAGGGGTGGGGGCCGGGGGTGGAGAGGGGACACAAAAAAATCAAAGAACAGTGGACCACAAACAAAATTTTGAACAAAATAAGCTATTTTTAAAAAAAGGTGGTCAGTAACTATGAAAACAATTCTATAGATATATTTTATTTATAAATAATAAAAATCACAGAACAACATACCAATGCTAAAACATAGTAGTTATACAAAATGACTTTTTAAACATCACACAACTGTGAGAAAGGTTTCCCAATAAAATGGTAACTTTCAACTTTTGGTGCAGGCTGGGCCAGGAGAGGGGCAGTGCCCATGTTGCAGTTCACAGCACCTCCTCCCTATTATTTAAACACTGATATCCCTGTTGCTAAGAAGGGACTGTGTAGAAGTAATTACAGCCCCTTATGAGTTGACTTTAGCCTAATCAAAAGGGAGATTTTCTTGAATGGGCTGATTTAATCACACGGAAGTCCTTTAAAAGGCCTTAACCCCACCACCATGCCATGTGTCTATAATCTCAAGTGACTCAAGAAGCTGAAGCAGGAGGATTCCTTGAGCCCAGGAGTACAAAGTCAGCCCAGACAACAAGACAAGAAATCGTCTCTAAAAAATAAAAAATAAAAGAAGGTCTTGACCCTCCCTCAGGCCATCTGTCTGTCCACGGCTGGGTCTGTCCAGGCCTCCGTTCATCTGTCATCGCAGGTAGTTACACTTGAAGTGGAGCCACAGTTTTTGCTGGCCAACTCTCCATGAAACACCCACACTGGACTAGGAGGTCCAGGACAAGGCACTCTATTTAGAGCCCTGCACAGGTTGTAGTGGGACTGGCTGCACAGGGTAGTCCCCTCAAGGGCCAAGTGCACCTGGCAGCCATGTGGGAGGCATCCGAGGAGAAGGTGTCCTGCTCTCTCATGTCACCTGGTCTGGAGCTGCTGCCACGATGGCTGCAATCCTCCCTGGAAACTTCATCTACAATAGGCTGCCAGCTCCCAGCCCTCCTTCACCCTGTGCCAAGTGAGCCCCTGGAGCCAGTGTCCTCCATGCACAGCCCTGCAAGTGGGCAGACTCTGGGGGTTCACCACCCCATTCCCTCCCAGATACCTGTCAGCTGGGGATTCTGGGCCTCAACAGGGCCAGGGGAGGACCAGGGGTCACCAGTAACCCAGGGGTACCAGCAGCCTGAATACCCCCCAGAACTAGATGCCCACAGGCAGGTGCTGGGAAGGTGCTGGATTGGTTAGCAACCATGGATTTAGCCACAAGTGGTCAGGCTGGGTCCCAGGAAAGTGAATCCTTAAGGTAGACGACCTCAGGCAGGTGCTGGAAGAGGGGCTGGTCTTCCTGCTGTTCCCTAGGCTGGAAGCCACCATACTCTCCTTCCAAGGCATCATTTCTAGCTCTAGCTCTCACCTTGGCCTTCTCACACTTAGTGCTCTGGCCATGGCTGCTTTCCCTTTTCCTCTAAGTGGCTCCCCAGCTTCTGATTAAGTCAGCCACGTGGGGACAATCTCCCTTTCACTAACTCAACATCGATGGGTTAGGGAGGTTAATTCCACCTGCCAACAGCATGAAGATGAGCATTTGCTAAACAGGGAGAAGGTAGGTGTGCCTCACAGGAGCCCCTGCCTCCCTTCTACCCCTACCTGCACAAAGGGTTGGAAATTACTCTTACTGGGAAAACTTGTTGACATTCATGGGCTGTTTTAACGTCATTTTCTGTAAAACCAGTGTATGTAGCTGGAGTTGGGGGAGTGTCTCTGTTCTTGGCTAGTGTGGAAAGGACCTTGTAGTTTTAACATTGATTTTGAATTCGTTATACAGTTTCATCCTTCGAGTATACCACATCTCAGGATGAGCTGTTTTTGAAGAACATCTTGCTAAACATGTGGTAAATATTATCTAGGTCAGTGCTTCTTAACCATTTTTGGGTCACAGACTGCATTTGAAAATCTGATGAAAACTATGGACTCTTTACTCAGAATATTGCACACATGCACATAATAAAATCTGCACTCAGTTTCAAAGGACTCATATTCCCCACGATTGCAATATAAAGTAACAGAGCACTGATAACTTTAATGTTCTTTGATTCCTTACATTTTGTAAATGGTTGCATTTAATTAAATATTGTGATTTAAATAAGACATTTCTTTTCTGAAACTACACACACAGAGTATTCATATTTAGCCTCATATTTCCAGCAATCATATTGGCCTTATGTATCAACCACAATTACCAATTATATTCTCCTTGTAAAGATAATTATAAAATTAGAAATAAGAAAATTTATACAACTAAAGTAGACTGGTAGAAATTTTAAACATTAATAATATGGAAAATACAGGGAACAAGGTACTCATACACTGTTGTAGGGGTATAAGAATGAACAGTCCTTTTGAAGAATGACATGCATAAATATCAGCCAATTTTAAACACCCATACCATATGATACAGCAATTCCACTGCTAGATATCTAGTCCACAAAAATACTCCATATAAGATCAAAGATAAATGAATAAATATGCTCTCTACAACAGAATTTTTTATTTGAAAATATGGAAACATCCTGTAAGGAAAATGGTTGCAGTTACCAAAAGAATGCTTTAGCTTAAATGTGCTCATACAGAACAAGAGCCTCCACCTATTGCTAAGCAGAAAAAAGCAGTTGTAGCATATACTGGATGTTCTAATTCAACTAATTTTATAAAATTCTACAATATTGATTTATGGTGTGCATCTCTCATATCAAAGAGCTTATTATCAGACAGGTGGTCTTCTTAGTACCAATGTTTTATCTGTAACTACTCCTGTCTTTATCACTGATAAAGGTCTGCAGGAACTTAGCACTATCATAATTCCATCAAATAACTTCAGTAAGAGTCAATTTTCTAATCACATATATGCATATTTAGAGCTACCAATTTTCTCAAGATCTGAATTTACAATTATAAAAATAAACCTATAGCATTAGTAGCTACTCTGAGCCTATGGTAATAATAATATTTCAAGAATCATATCCACATAAGTTCATGACAATGGCTACCACCGCTAAAAAAAACAGTACTATTGGTTATTGTCCCCTCCTTCAAATAGTGTGCCCTCAGTTACCTTTCAAGTCCTTTTTGTGGTCTTTCAGGAATGCTCTTGGTGTTTTTGTATTTTTGAGGGAGAGGGGCTGGCGGAAGCAAAGACAGTATGACTGACCAAATTCTAAATCCCCAAAGCTTCACAATGAATGCACATACGAGCCAATCTCAGAAAGTAGCCAATGAATTACACCTCCTGGCCCTGTTGCCCTGTCCCCTCCCACACTGAATTTTGGCCAGCCTCATGTAACTAAAAGAATGCAGGACAAGTGATACTGTATGACTTCCGCAGCTAAGTCATAGGAAGCCTTGCAACTTCCACCTTGGCCTCTCAAAACATTTGCTCTGAAGCAAGCCAGCTGCCATGTAAGAAGTCCGATCACCCAGGGACTAGCCCAGGCTAGCCATGTGGAAGGCCACGTGGAAAGAAAACAATGCCAGCCAGCCCTCAGCTGTTCTTGCCCTCTCAGCCCAGTTGCCAGACACGTGAGTGAAGGAGCCATTGTGGACATTTGAGACCCAGCAGACAGCATGTGGAGAAGAGCTGGGGGCTCACACTTAGGGCCTCTGCCAAGACAGGACATTTCCAGCCAATTGTGCCACCCCAGCTAAGGCTCCTGATGTTATGGGGCACAGATGACCTGTGCCCTGCCTAAATACCTGAACCGCAGACTTGTGAGCAATAAAATGGCTGCCATTTCACACCACTATGCTTCTAGGTGGTTATGCAACAATAGATAACCAGAAAACTGCAAATATTATTAGTGACTAACTGTTAAAAAGATGAGTCCAACTTTGACTGCAGTTCCAAAATTAATTGTATGATGCAGAGAGTCTTTGCTTGTTGCAGTGAGAAAGAAATAAAGTACCAGTTCACATTTCCTCGGAAAGCTTTTAAAATAAATCTGACCAACCCAGTTAATTCTAAAAAGCTCCTTAACACTGAGGGACAAATATATTATTAGGAATCACATGCTAGTTTGAAATTCTGGTCCCCCTGACTCAGCCTTGAGGTCACAGCACAGATGTCACTTGTTCCAGAAACCTTCCCAACCTCAGGTCTTCTCAATACCCCTCCTGTGAGCACCCACAGCAGTCCCCATCCCAGCCCTACCACACCAGGTGGGCTGCCCGTGATTTTGCAGCCCTCCTAGAGATGGGACCAGGTCTTCATCATCTAAAACAGTGCATGCCCACTGAGTCACTCAACCTGACTCAGCGGAAAGAATGAAGGAGAAATACGGAAAGAACAGAGGGAGGAAAAGAAAAACAGGAATGAGAAGACAAACGGTGTGAAGAAGGTGGAAGAAAAAAGAAAGGGAGAGAGGAAAGGAGGGATGGATGAAGGAAAGAAAGACTTAACAACAACAAAGGAAAACTATGGTAGCAGAATATGGAGAGAGAAAGAAAAAGGACTAGGAAGAGATACAAGGAAATGTGTAGTCCATGCAGAACAGGTGTAGGCATACTAGTTATATGACTTCAGACGATCATTTAACCTAAGATTCAGGGTCTGGAAAATGGGATACCAATTAATAAGGATATGGAAACAACAGAATTATTTAATCTTGCTTTAAGATTTAAGGCATGAAAAAAAGTAATAAGTATTGGGAAGAAATCTTTAGTTTATAATAATAACAATGATAGTTAATGCTTATTGAATGTATAATCCCCACACTGTAAGGCAGATTATCTTACAGGTAAAGAAAATGAGACATAAAGGTTGCATACACAGGAGGCAGTACCAGCCCTGGAATCCAGACAGCCCGGAACCAAGTTCGTGCTCCCGTCCACCATGCTGTGCTGCCACAGTCTGACAGCAAATACGTTCTCGAGGACTACCACGCCATCACAGCACAAACATCGTATCACCATGCCCAAAACGCGTGTGCTTCATTTCCATCTCTTCTTGTATTCGTGAACAAGAATTCTGGCAAAAAATAATTCACCAAATGGCAAAACACATGATATGCATCACTGGGACATTTAAAACTAAAAACCCTGAAGACTCTTGAAGCTCAGTTTCCTCGAGTGTAAAATAAATACAGGTTGAGTACCCTTTATTTGAAATGCTTGGGGCCAGAAGTGTTTTTGGACTTTGGAATATTTGCATTATACTTGCCAGTTAAGCATCACAAATCTGAAAATCTGAAATCCAAAATGCTCCAATGAGCATTTCCTTTGAGTGTCACGCTGGCGCTCAAGAAGTTTTGGATTTTGGAACATTTCAGGTTAGGAATACTCAATTTGTGTTATGTAAGACCTATGCCTCATTAGGTTGTTACGGTATTTAAAAGATAATTCTTTTGAGGTGCTAAGCACAGTGTTTAGCACACAGGAAGCACTCAGTAACTGTTAGCAATGATTGTGAAGATGCTGCTACAAATGATACCACAGCCATTTAAATTAATAGTACAGGTTATTCTACGACATAAAAAGTTCAGGCCAAGTGCACTGGCTCACACCTATAATCCCAGCACTTTGGAAGGTGGAGGAGAGAGGATTGCTTGAGGCCAGGAGTTTAAGACCAACCTGAGCGATGTAGTGAGACCCTGTGTCTACAAAAAATACAAAAATTAGCTAGGCATGATAGCACACGCTTGTAGTACCAGCCACTCGGGAGGCTGAGGCAGGAGGATCACTTGAGCCCAGGAGCTTAAGGTTGCAGTAAACTATGATGACGCCACTGTACTCTAGCACAGGCAACAGAGCAAGACCCTGTCTAAGAAAAAAAAAATTTCATAAAACATTAAATGAAAAAAGAAACAAGTTATAAAATAGTAAATATAGTATGACAACATAAACATATGCAACAAAGAGACTACATGCTATGTAGTTTGGCTTTAATAGATGGTAAAAAGTTATTTTTGTGTGTTGTGTTTATGGGTAATCTTTTGCAATAAGAAAAAGAATAAATTATTAAGGATTTTGGTGTCCTAGGTCTGCTAATAGATAGCTATAAATCAGAAGGTCTACAAGCATCAGCTTCTTCATCTGAAAAATGGCAGGAACTTAAGTGGTCTGAGATTATTTCCAGCACTAAGATTCTGTAATTTTATGAAATAAACAATTTAAAAATTTTGAAAGAAAAGAGATAAACTTCTCTCTTCCCTCTATCTCCCACACAGCCCAGAAGGACGGCAGAAGCTCAATAAATATCCGGTGACTGGGTGTCTGCCTGATTAGTGAAAGAAGGTAGAGTCAACTCAAGTATTACCTTCAGATAAGCTTAAATCCTGTTGCTTGTGCTACAAAAAAGTCCAAATTGAGTATCATGAGAACTCAAGCCTTCTGCCTTAAGGAACCTGTTTTAAAATGCTGGGCCTCAGTTTCTCAATCTATAAAATGAGGGAATTGTGCTCTCAACTTCCGTTGTAAAATAGTATGGACCAAAAAGTGAAGAAAAAGAGGATGAGGACATACTACTGGCATCGTCTCACTTTACCGCCACAAAGAAAATATCTATTACTAACAGTGACTCAGCAGATGCTGCTTCACTGATCTCTATTATAGATAAGAAACTTCTGTAGCCATCTGAAACATTTCCTTGAGAAAATGGACAAGGATTGATTTTCAGGATGACAAATTATAATGGAAAGCTATGGTTTCCAAAGGGGTACATACAGGCCACAGGTTAACATCTTAATGCAAATAATGTCTGAAGTAAAAAAAACCATCTTCTGTGGGAAAACCATTTGCGGGAAAGAAAGACTCTTTACTGCTTGGAAACTCCTCCTTGGCTACGATTTTTCACTCAAGCAAATATACAATAAAACCCACTTCTCTTGCCCTCCTTCTTTTCTGAGGAAGTGCTCTGATGGGAATTCGGAGTGGACATGCCATCTTACAACCCTAAGAGGTCAATATTTTGAAGAAATCTCTAGGGAGAGGAAGCTAACCAAAGAGGAAGAACTAACATGGGCTAAAGAAAGGGAGAGATGGGAATGAGTGTGAAATCGACAGGGAGAAATTTCTCAGACGAGATGAAGAACGAAATCTGCGCCTTGTGCAGTAATAGCTGAACAGATTCCAGGAAGCTATGGGATCTGTTTCAGGACAAGCAGTCTGCTAAAATTAATAGGGAAAGTCTAAAACCATAAGGCTCTAGGCCATTGTGTAGGGCGAAAGGAGGCAGCAGCTCAGCTTCATACGATTCATCTACTCGAAAAAAAGAACAGATATGACTTACTAAAATGAGGTGAGAAATAAAATGAGTGAATACGCTCAGCTTCTAGGAGCAGAGCACTACCTGGGCTTTGGGATCCTAAACAAAGAAGTAGAGAGCAGATTCTGTCCATGATATAAGGTGGGGGGTGCATCTGGTGACTGTACTTACCAAGAAAGAGAGCTCTACACACTAAGGCAGCACCACGGGTCACTGGCGGAGAGCACAAGTCTCAGGTGGGCTAAGGAATCCAGGGGAAGAAAGCCTGGCTCTGTCCTTCCCAAAATCCTCAATATACCATTTCTAGACAGACAGAATCTAGAAACCTCAGCGTAAGAGATTAAAAAAATAAAAGAAGGCCATCTCTCCCATGTAACCAGTAGCCATCTTAGATTAGCACATGGGGAAACACTTGGCCTCTTTCACATCTGCAAATGCCTCACGATGCTGACTTTAACCACCACTCAGGACAAGCTTTTCTACCTCTGGAGAATTATTTGTCTCCTTTATTAAGAATACTGCTAATGGTAATACTTTGCAAATTAAAAAATAGAATTTAAAGGCAACATTAAAGTCAAATTTAAAATAAAAGGAATTATTAATCTTACTGTAGAAAGGATCAATCAATAGTCACATGTCACATAAAAATTATGGACCAAAAGTGCCATGTCCTCTCACGTACACTTTTTTAAGTACAAGACTCACCTTTCAAATTAGTTCGACTGGCAGGCCTCCCTACATTATTCCTCTGGTGTTTGGCTGACATGCGTTTCATCTGTCGAGGGGTGCTGGGGGGAGAGGTGCCATAAAGGTTTTCTGTGTTTGTTTCGTCTGAGAAGTCCTCTGGGTCAGAGTCAGGACTCCTACTAGCTGAATCTCCCAATGTGCACTCTTGCCTACGAAAGACAGCAAGAAGAGAAAATATTCAGTAACGTATTAACTGAATTCAGATTTATATTACTTAAAATTTTGTAAAGAACTCTTTGTAAAACTTTTCTACGTATGTGTCTCTTCAGTATTGTAATCTTTCTCCTGTATTTCACCTGTGAAAACTCACAAGAACTTTTCTTGCTCTCAAAGGGAGCAATGATTGTGATTGCTGCTGCTCTAATCATGAACTACAAGGAGTATCACATGGGTACAACAGAGATGCTGTCTCTGTTGTTTATGGAACTCTTTCTACCATGAATGAAGTTTAAAACTAAAAACTTATGAATTAAGAGGGAAAATGGCAAAGGATTAGAAGATATTAACCAGACAGAACTAAAAATGTACTTATATGCTAGGTAATGACAACTTTAATTGAAGAGTGGGAAAGTTCCATGCCTTGCTGCTTTCTCTGAAGCACACAGATAGAACAGAAGGTATAGGAACACTTTGCTATGATCCACACAGCAAAGCAGAGTACTGATAGAGTAGGATAGGTCAATGTTTCTAAGTTCTCTAATAAAAATTACAGTGCACACAACACTATGTTTGTATTTAAGCCACTGAACCACTTAAAAATGGTTAAGACAGTAAATTTTGTTATGTGTATTTTAATACAATAACAAAAATTGGGTGGGGGGAACCCACAGTGCACAGTTGAGGTGCAGGGGAGAAGGAGGGAGAGGGACGCGGTGGAAAAGAAAAAGGAAATCCTTTTTCTCCACCTTCAAAATGCAATTTCTCTTTAACTTGTTCTCTAAAAACACTGCCTGCCAATTCTGTATCCCCAGATAGCTTCTCAATATCACTTTGAAAAAGTTCTATTTCTGCAAAGCTAACAAAATTTGATACAAACTGAGAGCAAATACAATTCTAAAACAGCAAACTAGAAGGAATCAATCATGAAACTCTTTCCAAATATGTATTATCACAGTCTACCTTATTCTGAACATTCTTTATAAAATATGCTTTATATTTTATAGGCATAACTCCAAATTACATCCAGTATACAACCAGTTTTCTTCCTGGCAATTTGTGTCTTGATATAAAATCAAAGCTATTTCAAAATCACAAGGGAAAAAGAAAAACCATTCTAAAATAAGTGATACTATTAATATTGAATTAGACTGACAAAACTTCAGAAAAGAAATTTTCTTTCAAAAATAAAAATGCTACAGAATTACACAAATTTACAGTGCTGAAATCTATAAAAAAAGATCTGACAGAACAAAAACCAATTTTTCAAGGATAGTACTTTTAAGACCATTCTAGATACTTTATGAAAACACATACATGTTCCCAAACATGTGTACATACAAAACATACAAGTTAAATGCCCTGAAAGCTAATTAAAACAAATTAAATCATACGCAATTTTAGAAGTTTTAAATCCTCCTACCTATTCCCTTGGGCTAACTACATTTATTAAATCTCATAAAGCCATACAACACACAGTATAACTTACAGATTAACTTGAAATTTCTTATATTTCTTCTATGCTCACTGTGTAATAGTTGACTCTTCTGATTAAAGCACATGACTATAAATGTCTAGGTCATTTATTTCTTTTCTACGTGTTTCAGTGGCTAATGGCACAGGCTTTGGAATGATTAACAGCATAGGCTTTGTGTGTGACGGACCTATGTTCAAAGCTGGCTGTGCTGACTACTAGCTGTGTGGGCCTTGAACAAATTATTTAAAATCTCTCCACTGCACATTTATAAAATAAGGATAATGAACATCGACTCCATTTCTGTAAGGATTAAACCCGACTCACCATCCACTGAGAGAACCTGAGTTCTTTGCTCATCTGCTTCACCTTAAGAGAGAAGCCCATCTTGAGTTGAGCATGGTACAGGCCTAGAAACCATTTTAATACTTTTTGTTTTTTTCCTTTTTTGAGACAGGGTCTTGCTCTGTTGCCCAGGCTAGAGTTCATTGGCACCATCATAGCTTACTGCAATCTCAAACTCCTGGGCTCAAGCGATCCTCCCGCCTCACCCTCCCCAGTAGCTGGGACTATGGGCTTGCACCACCACACCTGGCTAATTTTTTCTATTTTTCGTAGAGACTGGTCTTGCTCTAGCTCAGGCTGGTCTCGAATTGCTGAGCTCAAGCTATCCTCTGGCCACAGCCTCCCAGAGTGCTAGCATTACTGGCGTGAGCCACCTACCCTGGCCCCATTTTAACATATTTAGTATCTTTTAAATTCTTTCAAACTCAGTATTACAAGGTTTCTGTTTTTATTTCATTTCCTCACTACAATACTTAAAGTAAATGGTAAGGAAGGACTTTGTACTTTACTCCTTTACTATCTCCAGGGGTGTCCAGAATAGTGGTAATAAACAGTCAGTGCTTTTCCACAGTAACACATTTCATATATTAGAATGGTCATCGCTAGGAAACTACGGCACATTTAGTTAGTTAAATACATCAAAGCCAGACAGCAGGGAATACCAGAATAAACAGAAAAATGGAGTCAGATATGAAATAGTAAACAAAAACTCTTTCAGAACACATCCTCTGCAGTAGGAGAAATGTGAACTCAGTAGCTAAGGCCACGTCCCAGCCTTCCTGCACGGGTGAAGCATTCATTATTCAATTTTTCTAAGACAAATAAGAACAATAATTTAGAAATTTTAAGGTCTACCTTCTGAAATATTACAGGAAATTCAGTGAGGATTTTTTTTAATTAAACAAAATAATGGAAATAAAGGGCTATGCAAAATATAAAGTGGTCTGTTTTACTAGTATCCAGCAGTATTGCATGGATGAATAATTTAATATAATGCAAAGCAAAAGCAGAAGAGCATTTTTTTGAAGAGGACTGACGTGTCAAATTTGAGTGATCCAAATGGCAAGCCCCCTGACTGAGGACAGTCATAATGTAAAAAGACAAGCAGAGCTGATTTTTTAAAATAAATAAATAAGTATCCTTGTCTGATCTGTATATCATGGAAATAAATCCTGTGCTTTAGCAGATAAACAGTCTAGGAAAGCACATATAATAAACAGGTTAACTTTTAAGAAGACTTTAACTTAAGGAAGCAGAAAAAGATTGTGTTCTGCTGTCCTCCAACTGTGGACAAGTGATTTCTTCACACATGGAAAAATTAATTTGGCTGTACTCCCCCAATAAAAGTAGAAGAATAAATCCTTGTAATAATTCTACAGAAGCTGACAAACCCTTGTTTCCCAAGTTGCATCTATTACGAAACAAAAGTCATCTACCTTAGTCTTTATATCTTCACATGGACAAAATAAACTACTGACTTCAAAGTATTTCCAAATTCTGTAATTATTCTAACAGCAAACACTTAAAAATCACATTGAAATGAAGATACTGTCATAAACAATACATCAAAAAATAAGACAAAAGATAATACATTTCACCCTTCCTTGTTCATTATGCATCACAGAAAAGGAGTTAAGAAAAATATCATGTGGTATTATCAGTTACTGTATTTATCATTTATAATTAAAATGAATTTTAGGACAGGCATTACACAAAGGTGAAGCTATGCATTTAATACTTTCTTAGAATTTACTAAGTCGAGACAGTATTCACACTTGCTGGAAATGATACTGGTTTACATTACATCCAAGTAACTTAGTAACTTAACTACATGTCAGAATAAAATTCAACATTATTTAAAGGAATGTTTTTTAAGTCTAGAACTCAATAAATAAAATTCACAATGTCAGGCCGGGCGCGGTGGCTCACACCTGTAATCCTAGCACTCTCGGAGGCCGAGGCGGGCGGATCGTTCTGAGCTCAGGAGTTCGAGACCAGCCTGAGCAAGAGCGAGACCCCGTCTCTACTAAAAATAGAAAGAAATTAACTGGACAACTAAAAATATATAGAAAAAATTAGCCAGGCATGGTGGCACATGCCTGTAGTCCCAGCTACTCGGGAGGCTGAGGCAGGAGGATCGCTTGAGCCCAGGAGTTTGAGGTTGCTGTAAGCTAGGATGACACCACGGCACTCTAGCCCGGGCAACACAGTGAGACTCTGTCTCAAAAAAAAAAAAAAAAAAAAAAAAAAAATTTTTCCTGGGGACGACAGTGTTTTATTACAAAAATAGAATAAAAACTTCAAAAATAAAACGATCCTTTCTAATTTAATGAAAAATTTGTTAGTTTTTATTGTTTTCTGTGTATCAGTTATATGCAACTTGAAAAATACTTCTTGTGGCTCCCAAGATGAAGAGGTATGAGTTTCACATGCTTCACAAGGCTCAAAACTAGCATGAGTTAAATACAACTCACAGGGCAGTTAATATGTTAAATAAGGTGATGCTATGGTTGAATGTCTGCATCCCTCCAAAATTCAAGATGAATAAATTTAATATTATCCCCAGTGCAACCATATTAAGAGGTGGGGACTTTAGGATGTGATTAGGTCATGGGATTAGTGTCCTTATAAAAGGGCTTGAGGGAACCTGTTTGGCCCTACCACTCCTCTTCTTCCATATGAGGAAGAGGCAAGAAGGCACGATTTATGAATCAGAAAGCAAGCCCTCACCAGACACCTAATCCACTGGTACTTTGATCTTGGATCTCTCAGCCTCCAAAAGTAAGAGAAATAAATTTCTATTATTTATAAATTACCCAGTATAAAGTATTTTGCTAGGAAAGAACTAGACAGGAAAGAATTAAGACAGAAATTGGTACTGAAAAGTGGGGTGCTGCTATAAAAAATACCAAAAAATATGGAAGTGGCTTTGGCACTGGGTAATGGGGTAAGGGTTGGATGATAAATGGTTATTCTGGTGAGGGCTCAAGAAGAGGAAAGCGGTAGAACAAGCTTCAACCTATAGATTACTTAGAGATTATTTAAGTGGTCCTGATCAGAAGGATAGTAAAGGATAGTGAAGGCCATTTTGAGGTCTGAGATGGAAATGAGGAATGCGTTATTGGAAACTGTGGCTCAACTGAGCAGAGCTGCACAAGTACAGCTTGGGCCACTTCTTTGAAGGGCAAAGGCAGTTAACACTGGCAGTGTCCACATGGTGCTAACTCTGTAGGTGCACAGAATGCCCAAGTTGCAGGGGCACGGTTACCGCCACCTATATTTCAGAGAATGCCCCAGAGAGCCTCAGTCAGAGAACTGCCACAGAGATGGGGCCACCATACAGAGCCCTTACTAGGGCAATACCTAGTGGAACTGTGGGGGTGGTTCCCACTCCCCCACCCGCAAAGAGTCACCAGAGTGCAAGGCCAGGCTGAGACAACTTCAGGCACTGGACTCCAACTTGGGAGAGCTGCAGCATGCATGGGCTATTCCCAGCAAAGCCAAGGAGCCAGGGTCACCAGGAGCCTTAGGGGCCCAACTCCAGCCCCAGTATGTCCGGAAGGCAGGGCATGGGGTGAAAGATTATAATGGAGCCTTAAGGTTCAATCTAACTTGCTTTGTTTGGTTTTGGACTTTCTTAGGACCTATTACCCCTTTCTTGTTTCCAATTTCTCCAGTTTGGCATGGAAATGTCTATCATATACCAGTCATACCACTGTATTTTAGAAGTACATAACTTGTTTAGTTTCACAGGCTCACAGCTGGAGAGCAATTGCCTCATGATGAATCATACCTTCAGCCTTATCCATATCTGACTTAGAAGAGACTATGGACTTTAGATTTTTGAATTGATGCTGGAACAAGATAAGACTTCTGGGGCTGTTGAGATGGAATGAATGTATTTTGCACGTGGGAAGGATACATGAACCTGGGGGCGGGAGGGGGGCGCCTAGGGGCAGAATGCTATGGTTTGAATGTTTGCATCCCTCCGAAGTTCATGCTGAAACTTAATCTCCGATGCAACAGTATTAAGAGGAGGGGCCTTTAGGTGATTAGGTCTGCCCTCATGAATGGGATTAATGCCCCAAAAAGGGTTTGAGGGAGCCTGTTTTGCCCTTCAGCTCCCCTTCTAACATGTAAGGGCACAACATTCATCCCTTTTTCCATGTAAGAATGCAGCAAAAAGATGCTATTTATGAAGCAGGGAGCAAGCCCTCACCAGACACCACATCTGCTGGACTTCCTAGCCTGCAAATTGTGAGAAATAAATTTCTATTATTCATAAATTACCAAGCCTAAGGTATTTTGTTATAGCAGCAGGAACAGACTAAGGAAGGTGATAGTCTAAAGAGGTACAAAAATCAAAAGAGACATACTAGAGGAATAAAAGGAACAAAGAAAAAAATGGAGATCAAGTGGTAAATATTAGATCAGATATGAATTTAATCAGTCTGCAAAAACTGTATAAAGGTGAAAACTAAGTAGTCATCTTTTGCTTAATGATGGAAATATGTTCTAAGAAATGTGTTCTTAGGTGATTTTATCGTGTGCAAACATCATGGAGTATATTTACACACACACCTCCCACCCCCTAGATGGTAAAACCTATTGCTCCTAGGCTACAAATTTACATAGCATGTTATGTACTGAATACTGTAGGCAACTATAACACAATGTAAGTATTTATTTGTGCATGTAAACAATGTAAACATAAAAAAGGGACAGTAAAAATAGTCAGCACGGTGGCTCATGCCTGTGTTCCTAGCACTCTGGGAGCCCAAGGGGGAGGGATTGATTGAGCTCAGGAGTTTGAAACCAGCTGCACAACAGCGAGACCCTATCTCTACTAAAAATAGAAAAAAATTAACAAGGTGTGGTAGCACTTAGTTCCAGCTACTTGGGAGGCTGAGGCAGGAGGATCACTTGAGTCTAGAAGTTTGAGGTTGTAGTGAGCTATGAGGACGCCATTGCACTCTAGCCCAGATGACAGAGTGAGACTCTGTCTCAAAAAAACAAAACAGGCCGGGCACGGTGGCTCACGCCTGTAATCCTAGCACTCTGGGAGGCCGAGGTAGGCGGATCGTTCTGAGCTCAGGAGTTCGAGACCAGCCTGAGCAAGAGCGAGACCCCATCTCTACCAAAAAATAGAAAGAAATTAATTGGAGAGCTAAAAATATATCTAGAAAAAAAATTAGCCGGGCATGGTGGCTCATGCCTGTAGTCCCAGCTACTTGGGAGGCTGAGACAGTAGGATTGCCTGACCCCAGGAGTTTGAGGTTGCTGTGAGCTAGGCTGACGCCACGGCACTCGCCCCAGGCAAGAGAGTGAGACTCTGTCTCAAAAAAAAAAAAAAAAAAAAAAAACAGTTAAAAGATAAAAAATGGTACACCTATATAGGGCACTTACCATGAATGGAGCTTGAAGAACTGGAAGTTGTTCTGGGTGAGTCAGTGAGTGAGTGGTGAGTGAATGGGAAAGCCTAGGACATTACTATACACTATTGCAGACTTTATAAACACTGTACACTTAGGCTAAACTAAATTTATAAAAAAAATTTTCTCTTTCTTCAATAATAAATTAATCTTAACTTACTATAACTTTTAAACTTTGTTTTTTGGGGTTTTTTCATGTTTTTTTTTTTAATTTCATAATATTAAGAGGGTACAAATGTTTTTGGTTACGTGGATCACTTTTGTAACGCTTGAGTCATGGCTATGAGTCTGCCTATCAGCCATATAGTGTTCATTGTACCCATTAGGTGGGTTTTTGCCCTCTTCTTCTCTCCCCTTCCACCATTTGATTTCCACTAAATTTTACTTCCCTTTATGCAAATGTGTGCTCATTGGTTAGTTCCAATTTAATAGCGAGTACATGTGGTGTTTGTTTTTCCATTCTGTAGACACTTCACTTAGAATAATGGTCTCCAGTTCCAACCAAATTGTTGCAAAAGGCATTAATTCACTCTTTTTTATGGGTGAGTAGTACTTCATGGTGAATATAAACCACATTTTGTTAATTCATTCATAAATTGATGGGCACTTGGGTTCATTCCATGTCTTTGCAATTGTGAATTGCGCTACAATAAACATTTGAGTGCAGATATGTTTTTGATAAAATGACATCTTTTCCTTTGGGTAGATACCCAGTAGTACAATTGCTGGACTGAATGGTAGGTCTACTTTTAGTTCTTTGAGCAATCTCCATACTGTTTTCCATAGGGGTTATACTAATTTGGAATCCCATCAGCAGCATATAAGGATTCCTTTCTCTTTGCATCCATGCCAACATCTATTGTTTTTGGACATTTTAATAAAAGCCACTCTAACCGGGATTAAAGTGATAATTCACTGTGGTTTTAATTTGCATTTCCCTGATGATTAGTGATGTTGAGCATTTTTTCATGTTTACTGGTCATTTGTCTATCTTCTTTTGAAAAGCTTCTGTTCATATCTTTTGCTCGCTTTTTAATGGGGTTGTTGGTTTTTTTCTTGCTGATTTATTTGAGTTCTTTGTAGACTCTGGATATTAGCTCTTTATCGGACGTATAGTTTGCGAAAATCTTCTCCCATTCTGTAGGTTATCTATTTGCTCTGTTGATTATTTGCTTAGCTGTGAAGAACTTTTTAGTTTAGTCAAGTCCCATTTATTTATTTTTGTTGTTACTGTAATTGCCATTGGAGTCTTAGTCATAAATTATTTGTCTAGGCCAGTATCTAGAAGAGTTTTTTCTATATTTTCTTCTATAATTCTTATGGTTTCATGTCTTACATTTAAGTCTTTTATCCATCTTGAATTAATTTTTGTGAGTGGTGAGAGAGATGGATCCTATTTCATTCTTTCGCATGTGGCTATCCAATTTTCCTAATACCATTTACTGAATAGGGCTTCTTTTCTACAGTGTATATTGTTGTCTGCTTTGTCAAAGATTAGTTGGTCCACATCTCTTTTTTGTGCCAATACCATGCTGTTCTGGTTACTATAGCCTTGTAGTATCGTTTGAAGTCTGGTATTGTGATGCCTACAGATTTGTTCTTTTTGTTTAGGATTGCTTTGGCTATTTGAACTCTTTTCTAGTTTCAAATGAAGCATAAAATTATTTTTTCTAGATCTGTAAAATATGATGTTGGTATTTTGACGGGAATTGCATTGAATCTGTAAATCACTTAGGTAGTAGGAACACTTTAATATTGTTGATTCTAATGATCCATGAGCATGGTATGTTTTTCCATTTGTTTGTGTCTTCTGTTATTTCTTTCCTCAGTGTTTTGTAATTCTCTTTTTGTTTTGTAGTTCTCACAGCATATATTCTGTGAGTATTCAGGTGCGTTTTTCTGTTACTGTGACAAAGCAGCATTAAAACTCAACCAAGACTAATGAGACATAAAAAATCAATGACTATAAAAAATACAATAAAATCTGAGATGATAAAGAAATCTGAGATTACACTGAACACAAAAGATAATGCTAATCTGTCATACATACTAAGAGATGTTCAATTTATAAGCATATACCCTCAAAACAAAATCTTGGATTAAAAAGCTTATTGTAGTCTTGCAAATAGAAATAATGAGTTAGCCAACTGAATACAATGTCCTTATTGCCATTCATCCCCCTCATCCTATGAAATTGGAATTTATCAATTTAAACTTTAACTGTAATAGAGAATGGCAATCATAACATCTAATCTTCAAAATGAAAAAAGCACGGGACATCTATCTAATCCTCTTATTTAAAAAATAAGGAAATCAAGACCCAGAAATCAATATTACAAATTAAGAGGAATTATTTGATTTCTGTTTTTAAAAACACAGAATATCTGTTCTATATTAGAGATTTCCCCTTTGTTTTTGCATGGCACACTGATTTTCTGATAGATATCTATCAGTAAACCCAAGAGCCTTTTCTGAAGGGAAATGGGTAGCCTACAGCCCATGTCTAAGGAAGGGTTTAATGGCAAAGTTTATACTTTGTGACCACACTTCCTAAACACAATTGATTAAACCATGACTAGGCACCTGACCCCTCACATGATGAATCCTAGGACAAAAAGATGAGCTAAATCATTTGAATTTTCTTTCTTTGAAACATAAACAGGAAGTACTAAGATAATTTACCATTTATCAGTTCTGAAAGCAAAAGCTAAAAGGGCATGATGTGGTAGGTAGGTGGCCATCATTAGATTCCATATGCAAGACAAAATTATGAAGGGGAAGAGAGTCTAAGCAAGCAGAGAAGAGAATGGACCAGCACTGAGAGAAGCAAGGAAGCACTGAGCAAGATCACATAGACCACCAGAGTGAGAGTAACTGTTCCTGGGAACTGTCTTGCTTCCTGACAGCTTTCTATTTCTAACCCATGAATAACTTAAAATAAACCTCTCCCCTTTCTCTTAAGACAATCTGAATGAGTTTCTCTTCCTTGGAAACAAAAGAGTTTAATCAGAATAGAAACACTGAATAAAAATTCAAATATATATCACATGATTATATATATATATTATAAAATTAATACATATCATGATAAACCATTCCCCAAATGTTCTTGGTTTAAATAGAAGAAATTGAACTTCTTAGCATGTTCTCTAGGAACTGTAGGGTTGGTATAATGAAAGCTGATGACTATTATGGGAATTAATTTCCTTAGTTTGAACATCAGTGTAAATTTGAGAGCTGACGTGGAAGGAAGTCTCTTAGAAGTATTGAATATAACGAATATACCCAAATGGGTGAAGAGTAAACTGAGTGGGAAGAGTAGAGAAAAACAAGAATAAAGTCAGTGGCCAGGTCAGGTGTGCACCCTCTTTATGGACAGCAGGATTCCTTTCCCATCTACTTTTATCAATACCCTCCCTCCCTTCCCCTGCCTTTTCCAAATTACACCATTTTGGTTCTGAGCACTGACAATCATTGCCACTGAATTCATCAAGGGAAAAAAAACCTCACGATATTCATTTTACTAACACTTCATACAGGGAGATGTAGGGACAGTGGAAACTTACTTTCACTATGATACTAGCTTTTAGGTACTACTTGCTTCTCAAGACTCAGACACGTCATTATCTCAAAGGATCCATAACATCTCTTATGCATTTCCAGGAGTTATCGCTATTTACAAATATGTTGGATGTGTAACAGAGAGCTCCTATCATATTACAGCAATACAAAGTTAGACACTCCAACAAGACAGCAATACATTAGTAACTTGTCTAGAAAGTCAATATAGAACCAACAGACAGCACATGAAAGAAAATTCACAAGAGGAAATATAACATTAAACAAACATGGGAAAATGCCAAACCTTAACTAGTAATCAATAAATGTAATAATGAAGTAGTGTTTTTAGTTTTATTAGCAAAGATAATTCTACAACAATAATATCCTATGCTGCTGAGGATATGATGACTCAACCTTAGCAAATTACTAATAGTAGTATAAAACTAATATGACCTATTAGAAATCAGCTCAGCAATCTCTATCAAGAGCCATATATATTTTTATGTCATTTGCCCTCATAATTACTGAGGGCAAATGATTACTGAGGGCTGAGACTGTATCCTAAGAATCCTAAATACAGAAAAGAAAGTGCTATTCTCAAAGATTTTATCCCAATACTATTTCTAATATCAACAATAAATATATGGGTAAATAACACAAAATTCAATTGGTGGGCTATTATGAAACCATCAATTGGTGGGCTATCATGCAACCATTAAAAAAGATGGTTAATTTCAGTAATGACACGGAAAGTGTTTATGCTTTAAAAAGTAAAAAAAAAAAAAAGATAAAAAGTTGTAAGTAGGTACAATTACAAATAAGTAAAAATACATGTATAAGACTAGATTATTAAATGAAAAATATGTATACTCAAAAGACCGGATTATTAAATGAAAAAGACTGGAGGGAAATAACGAAAAGCTAGCCATGTATTAAGGTATTACCACTATGGCTCCTTTTTTTTCTCTTTTAAATCTTTGGTATGTAATCTTTGCAATGAAAATAAATAATAAAACCTTCCAACAGTATAACTGTTGAAGTCATGAAGAGCACAGGGGCAAAAGACCCCAGATAATGTTACTATTTTATATGCAATGCTTGCTATTCATAATGACAAGTGACAAGTAAGTCATCAAGAAGCTTAAATTATACTTTTTTTTAACTTTTTAAGAAGGCAGGAAGGTATGAAATATAGTTTAGAAAGCTTTTTGTGAAAATGCTTAAAGGTTATGGTAATTAAAGTGTTAAGTTTTAGTTATCTAGAAAATTTACGTACTTGGAGCAACGGTTTCCCAGATAAAGCCATTAAAATGAATAGGCACAATTATAAGAAGATAACATTTTAAAAATCTTTGAAGCAATTTTAAAAAATGGATTCAGGCCAGGTGTGGTGGCTCACGCCTATAATCCTAGCACTCGGGCGGAGGCAGGAGGATAGCTTGAGGTCAGAAGTTTTCAACTAGCCTGAGCAAGAGTGATGTGGTCTCTACTAAAAATAGAAAAAATTAGCCTAGTGTGGTGTTTGTGTCTGTAGTCCCAGCTACTTGGGAGGCTGAGGCAGGAGGATTGCTTGAACCCAGGAGGTTGCAGTGAGTTATATTGATACGCCACTGCTCTCTAGCCAGGGCAATAGCGTGAGACACTGTCTCAAAAAAAAGCAAAACAAAAAAAAAGATTCAACTTTTGCAAAGTGCAAGAATTATACCAGAAAAGTTGTTTTATAATCCAAGAGATCTAGTTGCAGAGAAAGGTCATCCTATTTATTAGAGAACAGAAATTTTACTTTTATAATGGGAGTTACTATAGATTCTACACTTGAGATTGCTCTTCTAATGCCTTATGTGTACAAAAATAATTTTTAAAAATGTTATTATAGCAAGAAATTAATGTTAAGACTTACTTAAATGCTGCAAAATACTAAGCAAAGATATACAGAAACAGTAATACTATAAAATCTAAACCAAGCATTCCAAAATTTTATTTAATATCAAAAGAAATAATATTACAGGCATTTTTGATCAATTTTCTAATTTTTCAAAACATTCATACATAATTCCAGAAATATCATGTAAGAAAAAAATCAATAAATGCCTCAAACAATATGTTGAACTGGAAGAATTAAGGAAAAAACCCACCAAAGATGTAAAAGCCAAAAGCAAATAAAAATGAATCATAGCTTAGAAGAAAGGGCCTATAATTCTTCTACAATGGTTCTTGAGACTTCTGTAGTAATAAGTTCTACAGATTTTCTCAGTAATAAACTGTTTTAAGCAAAAAATTACATACTAATGCATAAGAAAATCTCTACTGCAGAAATAAATAAATCTAAGTTAATTATGTTATAATGAAGACTCATCAATGGATTCTTTTTTTTTTTTTTTGCCTAAGGAAGCTAACATAACAAATAAGAAGGGACAGAAAGAAAATGTATTCTTACAAATTATCTTGACTTAAAACTAATAGTATAGTTCTCTGTGTCTATTTAGTCTTTGAGGTAGATACAATCCATGACCATACACTTATAATTGGTAGACACAAGAGTATAATTAACTGCCTTAAAAACAACCACTATTTCCATTACATGAAACTGATTCTTAGAAAGAAACACAAATTCATTGATTATAAAATAAGCTTTTCCTGAATCCTGGAGGAGGGCTGGGGACACAGAAAGCAAATCTCTGCCTTGAGTCAAATGAAATGATTGATACCTCAATGTAAAAGAGAATTTTGTGTAGTAACTAATCCTTATTATTTACAGTTAATAAAATATATAAAGTCCAGTTAACTCTTGGTTATATATTCTTATTAGAAGGCAGGAACTTCATATACTAAATCAGTAAGCAAACATTTATTAGGTACTTTGTATAGAATTTTTCACAGCTAGAAATTACAAATATAATAATAAAAAGTCTGAAATGAGAGGATGAGAATTAGGAAATTTCTAAGATTTCTTAAGTTATTAAATTTAAATTAAGTTAATTTATTGAATATTAAATTCAATATTTCAATATGTGGCTAGGCATTTGATGAACTTGACTCAAAAGCATTTGAGATGTTCAGAAGTTCATACTTCCTTGAATCAGAAAATGATAATTTTACCTGAAATCACAATTCTACCCTGGCTATTGAGCTATGTAAACTCTACTACAATCACACTGAAGTATGAATGTATATATTCTATTCTACGAATAAAAATTGCCTTCTGTGTACCTAACCAGCAAGTACCAATACTAAAATAAAAGACTCTAGCCCACTAGGATTTTTTGTAAAATAAATTTTTATAAAACAAAGTTAAAATTTTTGTTAGAGCCTTTTCCTTTTCATGCCTCATTTTTTTATTTCTCTACTGGCTCTTAAGCTTTTCTATCAAACTCCTACATTAAATATTAAACTACCATACCACTTTCTTGATTCAGACCTTACTATCTCTGCTAAAACAAGACTCTAGAAAAATTTCCCACCTTCACAATCCCTTCACTGTTTCATCCTTTACTTATCGGGTGGGGGTGTCGGGCCAAGGGAAGGATGATGAACTCACGGCCACAACCTGTCTGGAGCTAACAGCCCACTGTAACTTCCCAGGGCTTAAGGACAAACTGCCTCCCACCAATGGTCTTAAAGTCTTCTGGGCCATTTAGAACCAAAATAACAGAAAAAAGAAGGGGCCTCAGGAATCTGAGCTGCTAATCTCAGTTCTCTGCGTAAAGAATAGCTAGCCAGCCAATCCTCTACAAGTGACTCATCCTCACTTAGTTTATTTTCTCACCTATAAAGCAAAGTTCCTTTCAGCTTCTAGAAGTAAAACATTTAGATGACTGTAAATAATCAATCTGGTCATACTCCACATTCAAAAGCCAGCCTTACTACTTTCCTTTATATTTCCTACTGAAATTCTCTTAGCCTTCAGAGAAACTTGTATTCAACTCAATTGTCCAGTGTAGTTCTGGGACTACTAAATTACCTGAGTGAAAGCTACAAGTCGCTTGATTCTTTCAGCAAATATGTGGGCTTCTGTGAAAAAGCACAGTACTGTGCCAGCCTTAGGTCACTTATTACAGATGTCACATTCAATAGCAAGAACAATCTTTGGTTGAAAATATTATAGTAAAATTTTCACCATAACTGTGTTTCTATCTATCCTTTACTCATTATCCCCTCAAAACAATGTGATATAAAACTGCATAAAACATTATTCAACCAAAAATCCAATGGAGCATTCTAATTCCTAATTAATATTCCTAATTCTAATATTTTGGAGTACCTGTGGTTTCAATGGTTCAATTTTTCCTCAATTAAGTCTTACAATATTTTCTAATAAAGGTTTGCAGCATTTCATGAGCTGAAACAAATTCTTCTTGAAACACAGATCAGAACTCTTTAGACCATGTCCATATACTACTGCCAACTCAACCCTACCACAAAAGAATTAATTCAAGCGTTTTACCTTTCTAAACAACCAGTACCAATAACTCTGAAAACATCACTTATGTCAAAGTCTGATAAATTTTACATATAACATTTAAATATCTTTACTTTTCTTATTCTTCTTTCTGTACTATAATGCTTATCAGAGCAACATATTAAACTGATCCACTACCATGAAGCGAGAGAGTTATAATTACAGGTCTAGAAATTTAAAAATCATCCTTTGGATATAAGGGTCATTGCCTCTGATCTATATATTTGACCTATCTACTTCAAATAAGAAATTTCAGATTTTTTTCATGTACTACATGGGAGTCACTGCAGCACAGTACTTAAAGATACACACACTTGAGTCCCTATGCTTGACTTTGAGTTCTGGCTCTGCCACTTATTAGTCATGGAAAGAAAAATTAACCTATGATCTATAAAATTAGATAAATAGTCAAAGCTATATCTCATGGGGCTGTTACGAGAATAAAATGGCAAAGTTCTATCTTTAATAAAAAACCTCTGTCTAAAGAAACATGACACCTAAATGTAATATAAAACCCTGGACCAGATTATATATAAAGGATGTTACTGGGACAACTGACAAAATTGTAATATGGATCGTAGAAAAACTAAATTTCCTGAATTTGCTAACTGCACGTGGTTTCTTAAGAGAATATCCTGGCTCTATGATATATATATATATTAAAGTATTAAGGGCTAAAGGGGCAAAGATGTATGGAGCCTGCTCTCAAACGATCCCTCCAAAAAAATCAATAATGTGTATGGGGGGCAGAACAACAAATGTAGCAAAATGTTAAAAATTGGTGAATCCAGGTAAAGTGTACTTGGGAGTTCTCTGACTTATTCTCACAACTTTTCTGTAAGTTTAAAATTATTTAAAAATTAAATCTTAAAAATCCAGCTTTGACTCTATTCACTGCTACTCAATCTCTCCATTCCCCTCCATTCACAGAAATATCTTGAAAGTTGTATATAGTCACCATCTCCCCTACTCCATTCCACTGAGACAGATTTCCATGTTGCCAAACCCAACAATTTCTCCTTGGCCTCATCTTAATTTCTTCACAGTGCTGAATGCAGGTGACCACTCTTTCACCCAGCTCTTTGCTTGTGGCATCACATGTCTCTTTTATCTCACTGGCTGCTCTCTGTCAGTCTCCTTTGCTGGCTCCCCTACATCTCAACATCCTGGGTCCCCTCCTTTTCTGTATTTTCATAATCTCATCTAGTCTGTGCCATTAAACAACATACTGAATTCCAGACTCAAGTACCCAACATCTTAACAGGAAATATTCACTTGTTTATTACTTGGGCATGTCAAACATTGCTGGCTGAAACAGAACACTCTTCTTCGCCCCCCGACTTTTTTTTTTAACAGATGAGGTTCTCCCTGTGTTGCTCAGACTGTCTCAATCTCCTGGCTCAAGTGATCCTCCCGCCTCAGCCTCCAGAATAGCTGGGACTGCAGGCATGAGCCACTGTGCTGAGCTCTGAAACAATTCTTTTTTTTTTAATTTTATTTTAGCATATTATGGGGGTACAGATGTTTAGGTTACGTATGTTGCCCTTGCCCCCACTGTCCCCCGCAAGTCCGAGTTTCAAGTATGTCCATCCTTTGGGTGGTGCACATTGCACTCTTTGTGTATGCATATACCCGTCCCCTTCTCCCTCCTCCCCCTTTCACCCTGCCCCCTCCCCCCTGCCCAACATCCAATAGATGTTATTCTTATATGTGCACTTATGTGTTCATCACTTAATACCAATTTGATGGTGAGTACACGTGGTGTTTGTCTTTCCATTCTTGGGATACCTTACTTAGTAGAATGCGTTCCAGCTCTATCCACGAGTATACAAGATGAAACAATTCTTGATTCCCTTCTCCCTCCCCCTCTAATCTGCTCCTCCTGCAGCTGCCTATTATCACTAAATGTCATTAGTTTTCACTCAGTTGTTTAGGCCAAATATACAGATCAGAGGCAATGATCTTTATTTCCGTTGATTTCCCTCACATCCCACATCCAAATCAGTAGCCAGTGCCCTCACAATATACTCTGAATCTGACTACTTTTCACCCCCTCCACTGTCCACCCTAGTCCAGATGGTCTACTGTAATAGATTTCCCTGCCTCGTCTTTTGTTCCCTCACAGACCATTCTCTGAGACAAAGCAGTAAAATTGATCTTGTTGTTAAACCTGCAATTAAATCATGTCTTCCCTCCATCAAGACCTTCCAATGGTTTCCTATGATACTTAAAATAAAACCTTACATCCTTATCACAGCCTACAAAATTGTATCTACTCTGGGCCCCTGCTTAACTCTCGAAACTTAGTCTCCTAGCAGTCTCTGTCCCCTTTCTTCACTATGCTCTCATCTCACAGGTTTTCTTGTAGTTCCCCAATCAGGCTAAACTTGTTTCCACCTAAAGGCCTTTACTTTTGCATGCTATTCCCCAAATATTCATATTGCTCACTTCTTCCCCTCATTCAGATTGACTGCTAGCCCAATAAGACATTTTAAAAAGGCAATGTCTTCTTCCCTCCCTCTCCACCCTGTTACTCTTTATTTCTTCTCACTGCTTTATTTTTTAAATATTTCTGATTTTCCCCTTTTCTTCATTAAAAAACATTTTTTAAGTAAAAAATTAATGTGGATGCTTCTCATTGTTAAAAAAAGAAAAGCAAACAATACAGAGGAAATTCAAGCTCCCTTCAACTACCTCTCCCAATATTGGTCCCCTCCCCAGAGGTACTCTAAGTATTCATTTGATATGTATCCTTGTAAAGCTCTTCTCTGTGCATTTGAACACATAGGTATTACGGAAACAAAAAATGTTTTATTTCTGTTCTATAACAAACTTCAAAATATGCCCTAGCTTTCCTAGGTATTAAATATACGTAAATTTCATTATTTATTATAGTTTATTGATGAATACAACCTATTTACAATTTTGCACCATTATAAACCACTCATTTAACAAATATTTACTGAAAGCTTACTACATTTAGGCACTGTTATAGTTGCTGCAGATAAAGCAATAAATAAAACAAAGGGAGTTCAAGACCAGCCTGGGCAGCATAGCAAGAGCCCATCTCTAAGAAAATAAAAAAAATTAGCCAGGCATGGTGGTGCATACCTGTAGTCCCAGCTACTCAGGAGGCTGAGGCAAGAGGATTGCTTGGGCCCCAGAGTTTGAGGCTGCAGTGAGCTATAATGGCACTGCTGTACTCCAGCTTGGGTGACAGAACAAGACCCTGCCACTAAAAAAGTAAAAACCAAAAAAGCAAAGATCTCTGCCCTTTGGAACTTGCATTCTTATGGGAGGAGAAAGACTAAACAGATTAAAATATATAATGCAAACTTTTTCTGAAAAAGACCAAATAGTAAACATTTAAGGCTTTGCAGGCCACATATGTCTGTCATGTATTTTTTGCTTTGTTTAACAACCCTTTAAAAATGTTAAAAACCATTCTTAGCTTATAGGTAGTCAAAAACAGGCCAGGGGCTCATGGGGCTGTGGCCTGCTGACCCCTGATGTAGTGTGTTAGAAGGTGGTATGTGCTATGCAAAAATTAAAATGACTCCAGGATAAGAGGGGCTGGGAGGAGGACAGGATAGAAAGTAGTATTAAACAGGGTGTTTAAAGAAAGTAAGATCTGAGCAAAGGCTTGGAGGTGAGGCCATTGAGTCAAGCAGATATTTGAGAGAAGTACATTATAGATAGTGGAGCCAGCTAAAGCAAAGGTCCTAAAGTAGGAACATGACAGAAATGTTTAAGATATAGCAAGGAGGCCAGTAAGCAAGAGAGGAAAGCAGTAGTAGGAAATGAGGTCAGGAAGCTAAGGAGAAAGGGCAGTGGGTTGGGCAGATCTTGTACGGCCTTATAGGCCATTGTAAAGACTAGTTTTTCTCTGAGTGAATGAGAGAGAAGGTCTTAGTTCCTTCGGGCTGCTATAACAAAATACCATAAACTAGATAGCTTATAAGCAATAGAAATTTGTTTCTCACCATTCTGGAGGCTGGGAAGTCCAAGACTAAGGTATATTTGGTATCTGGTGAGTGCCTGTTTTTAGCTCATAGACAATTCCTTCTTGCTATGTACTCAAGAGACACGGGGCAAGAGATCCCTCTAGGGCTTCTTTTATAAGGGCAATAATCCTATTCATGAAGACTCTACTTGTATGATCTAATTGCCTCCACAGATCCCATTTCCTAATACTATCACCTTGGGGGGGCAGGATTTCAACATATGATTTTTGGGACAACACATACATTCAGTCAGACCACAGCAGGAGCCATTGCAGGGCTTTGAATGGAGAAGTGACAGGGACTGTCTTAATTTGTAAAAGGCTTACTCTGGCTACTGAATTGAGAAAATACTGTTGGGAGGGGCTAGGGTAGAATGGGCAAACCAGGCAGCAACCCATTTCAGTAATCCAACAAGAAATGATGGTGGTAGCTTAGACCAGGATGGTGGTAGTGGGGAGATGGTGAGGCATGGTAGGATTCTGACAGTACAGAAAACAGATTGTCGTCAAAGAATGGATTTGAAGAGTGAAAGAACAAGTGAAGTAAAAAAATAATGCCAAGATTCCTGAGCTATGGAAGGACAGACATACTATTGACAGTAACCGGGAAGTCTTTAGGTAAAGCAGGCATTGGGGAGGAAGCTCAGGAAGACTGGTTTTGGATATGTTAAATTTGATGTCTATTATTAGACATTTAGGTAGAGATGTTGAATAGGTAGTCAACAAAATGAGAATAGAATTAGGAAGAGGGGCTAAAGATCTAAATTTGGGCATCGTTGGCATTTAAAGCCATGAGGCTGCATGAGATTACCAATAGAGTATAGATAGAAACAAACGAACAAACAACAACAAAAAAATAAGGACTAAGACCTATGGCACTCTGATATTAAGAGGTCAGTGAAAAGAAAGGCAAAGGAGAATTACAAGGAGCCAGCATTTGAGGCAGGAAATAACCACGAGTGTGTGGTGTCCTAGAAGGCAAAGAAGAAATGGTTTCAAGGCTAAGGGGAGCAAATAGCTGTGTCAAATGCTGCTGATAGGTCAAGCATAATGAAGATAATCAATGACATGGCATTTAGCAATATGGAGGAATCAGTGTATTGGGAGTTCTCTGAAGTATTCTCACAACTTTCCTGTAACTTTAAAATTATTTAAAAATACTATCTTAAAAAGCCAGCTTTGACTGTTCCCCTTCCACTACTATTCAATTTCTCTACACACCTCCATTAACAGAAGTATCTTTAAAGTGGAATACAGTCACCATCTGAAGAACCTGAAGAATCATTTCTGCAGGAATGATGCAGACAAAGGCCCGACTTGGGTGGGTTTAGTGGAGTACTGGAGGAGAAAACTTGGCAATAGTTAAGCACAGACAAACTCTTTTGAGAAATACTACTTCAAAAGGAAACAAAAAATTGGGGTAACAGGTTTCTTTTTTTAAGATGGGAGAAATAATAGCATGTCTGTTTGCTGATAGAAATGATTCAATAGAAAACAAAATTGATGACATGGAATGAGAGAAGCTGAAGCAATGTCCTTGGGCAGTTGAGGGAGAATGGGATCTACTACAAAAGCAGACAAAAACATGAACAGTTAATCTAAGGTAACAGGCAGGAAGATAGTATGTACTGATGCAGATGCTGGGAGACATGGAGTGGTGGGAGTCTGCAAGGTCTCGTCTGATTACTTCCATTTTCTTAGCAAGGTAGGGAATCAAGGTCATGTGCAGAAACTGAGGATGGGAAAAAAGATATAGAAGGTTGAGGAAAAGAAGACATGAAATAGTAATTTAGAAGAATGGGAGAGTGAACAGTCTAGGAAAATACAGTATGATCACCAGGTAGCATTAAGGACCTACTTGAGGTTTGTGGTTATGTGTTTTTTTCTGGCCACACTCAATTACATAGGGACAAGTGCAAAAAAAGGCAAAGAGTTGGTTCTAACTGGGGCTCTGATTTTGCCAAACAAGCAAAGAACAAGGAAAGAGATCTAAAGAAGTGATTAAAATGATTAACCACAGAGTTTAAGTTGAGCAAATTCCACGTAAAAGAGAGTAAAAACATTAAGAGGGTAAGTGGCAGAGTAACAGGATCAATGGATTGGAGAGTCCACTGGGGTCAGAAGATGGTTGAGGGTGAGACACCAGGAGTAAACTGCAAAAATTGGAAATAGTCATCACAGAGTAGAACATACGAAATGGTTACTATGGACAGACTGCAGTCATTGACAACACAAGAGAATATCACTGTGGGAATATGTGGCTGAGGTAGGGTAGATGGGAACAGCACTGAAGAGAGGTCCAGGAAATGAGAGGTCAGGGTATTGGAAGGATCAGTTATGTAAATTCTTATCAATTTCAGTGTAAAGCCCAAGGTGGTACTGGAGAGAGGAACAGTGAGCCTTTATAACATAACTGAAAGCTGAGGATTTTAGGGAAAAGGAAGAGAAAATAGTCTGAAAACAGTAAAGAGACTCATGGCAGACAGCTTTCCCATCTCTAGGAACAGTGGTAAGGAAAGCTATGGAAAAAACAACCAAAACCAGCTACAACAGTGGAGGAGAGTTGAGTTTCTATTAGAATAAGAAAGTAAAGGGAATGTTTAAGAATAGGTTGAGACTGGATTTTGCCGATGATGCCAGTAAATTCTAGAAGGCACAGTAGAAGGACATGAAGAATTGGGGAGGGGTTTAAAAAAGAAAAAGTATAGACCTTTTTATAAATGGAGTGCTACAGATGAAAGGTGACCTGAAAGTCTGGAGGTTCTCTGGTTACTGACAAAGAATAATTTATCCTAGCACACATGACCCCTCATATATTCATGTATTTCTCTAAGAAATGGAAACTGCTAGGTCAAAAATGTTTTTACTTTAAAATTAAAATAACTGTACTGATTTATTCAAGGAATAAATTTTCCTACAACCTTGTCAATACATACTAGGAAAACTTTTTTCACTTTTGCCAGTATAATGAGTAAAGAAAAAAATTCACTGCTTTACTTTGTGTTTTCCTACCGGTAAGATAGAGAATTGTTTCATGTTTACCTAGTTGTATTTCCTCTTCTGTGAATTTGCTCATTTTAAAAATTGAGTTGTCTTCACTTTTCTTACTGATTTATAGTGCTTTAAAAATCTATTTTATTCTGCTGTTAATGATTCACAGAAATCAGTGTTCTAAATTCCTCATTTCAAATCTTTCAATGGCTCATGGGCAACACAGGCTCAGTAGGTTCTCTCTCCCTCAAACTCATCTCTACTATGTATTAGAGGCTGTCTAAGTAAGGCCCACCAGTTAAATTGTGGCCACACTCTTTAGTTTTCTGTTTGTGACTGCTTTTGCACTACAATGGCAGAGTTGATATAGCCCACAAAGTAGAAAATATTTACTATTTGGCCCTTTACAGAAAAAGTTTATGGACCCCTGAACTGCTTAGAGTTCCAAGAGCAAGGTAGGTCTTTATCTTTGCTTACATACTCCCTGAAATGCTGCTCCTATTTCCCCAAATGCCCCAGACATTCCCCTCAATTCTCTTCAAAGAATCTCTTACTGGCTGGCCCTGGTATCTCCACAGATTTATATCATCAAAGCTTAATTACACTTATAGCACTTATATGTTTACATATCTCTTTCTCCACTAGTATGTAAATCTCTTGAGGACAAAAAATAATCCCAGCACTAGTAAATGGCACACAAAGTCCTTCATGGGTTGCTATGTTTCTCATCATTTCCCTGTTCTCCTATGTTCTAGCCAAAATATTTATATTATTTCATTAAATATTTTTCAAAAACATAATTTCTAATGCCAGCATAATGATTGATGGTTCTTGAATTTCATGTTTATTTAGAATTTTGGTGGGTACCACCCATTCCTAATCATTTATTTAGTATATTCACCATTTGCTGAAATACTTCTCTTCCCTAGTAAAGACAAAAGCAGTGGAATCTTCCCCTTTCTGGGATCTACCTTTTCATCTCTGGCAGGATAAACGGACTTCACTGATAAATTGATTTACTAATGGTTTCAGAGTCAACTGTAAATTGCAACTCAAATATGTGGGTTTTTTGATTTTGGGGTTTTTTGCTCTAATTTTCAGTATAAAATTAATCTACACCTTGTAGGTAGTGTTATTCTTATCTAGAACATTATTATTTTTTCCTTCTTTCCCCATTAAGACTTTCATTTACCAGGGGTTTTACTAAGTATATTTTTCAATTTAATTATGGGCCTTTTCATTTCTCTTAGGCCCCAAATTTAATCAAATTTGATAGATTTCTTTGGTTTTCTCTCCCCTATTTGTGTTAAAATTACTATTAAGAGTGCTACACCCACAAATACTTGTGGCATTCATTTTAGAACACAGTTTTATGTATTATCAATTATACTCATCCAAGTAAGGATATTTTTTTCCTTTTCTAAAATGTATGTAGAAAGTTAAGCCTTATCTGGTTTAACTTTGTAACTTACCCATTCATTATTTTCAGCTTCGTTTAACTATCTCAATAATGTGGTCTATGATCTATAGTTGTGACACTATAAGATTCTGAATACAGATATGTATATTACATAAAAGTATGCAAATAAAAGAGCAGGAGTTTTGCAATCAGGCAGATCTAGATTCAGATTCAGGCTTGAATATTCTGAGCCCTTGTACAAAGTACTTACCTATCTATCAATAAAATCGAAGTAACTCCCATATATAACACAAAGCCATGTTAATAAACGACAATAATGTACCTAAAACAATGTATACTAAATGCCTACAAATAATGTCTAGTACATTACAAGAATAAAATGTTAACTCACTCTCTACTCCCTCCTATCCCAAGCAACAGGAGCAATAAATATTATGTTGCCTCCCTTTATTTTAAGCTCATTATTAAATTCCCTTAAGTAAAAGCAACTTGGCAACATGGACCATGAACTTTGGATGTTCACATATTTTGATTCAACATTTTCACTTTGAAGAATCTATCTTAATCTGAAATGCAGAAAATTTTTTTCTTTGTTTTTGAGACAGAGTCTCACTCTCTTGCCCGGGCTAGAGTGAGTGCCGTGGCATCAGCCTAGTTCACAGCAACCTCAAACTCCTGGGCTCAAGCGATCCTTCTGCCTCAGCCTTCCGAGTAGCTGGGACTACAGGCATGCGCCACCATGTCCAGCTAATTTTTTCTATATATTTTTAGTTGTCCAATTAATTTCTTTCTAATTTTAGTAGAGACGGGGTCTCCCTCTTGCTCAGGCTGGTCTCGAACTCCTGAGCTCAAACAATCCGCCCGCCTCGGCCTCCCAGAGAGCTAGGATTACAGGTGTGAGCCACTGCGCCCGGCCCCATAAATTATTTTATACGCAAAGATGTTCATTGCAGTGTTTCTTATAACTGAAAAAAATCTAGAAACTGTTTAATAAAGAGACAGTCACACAAACATTATGCAATCATTTAACAATACTGACAAAATAATTCAACAGCATACGGAAAAAACAGAATACAAAATTATTCATACAGTAAAGTCTCGACTATGAAAAAAATCCAATAAACTCTGAAAAAATAGTAGAAGAAAATGCACCAAAGGGCTTATAGTAGTTATCATACAGTCCTGGTATTGGTGATTTGCATTATTTTATGGTTATTTTCTATAGTTTTCTAATATAATTAACAAGGATAATGACATTGCTGATAATAGCAGCTGTTATTTATGGAATACTTACTACATGGCAGGCCCCGTTTTAAGAGCTTATTGTATTCACTCATTTAATCCTCATGACATTATGAGATTTAAAAAAAGTGAGATTAAGTAACTCGCCCAAGGTCACACAAATAATTACGGAAGGTGCCAAAATTTCAATCCAAGTTGCCTGGCTGGCTCTAAAGCGCCTATTTTCTAAACTACACTTAAGTTTTGCTTTGTTTTAAAATTTTAACCATTAAAAAGGTATACATATCAATCCAATCCTTGCGGTCTTCACAGTTATCAGCTTTCTTTCAGTACTGAGTTCACATATTTGCTCTGCCATCGAGTGCCTTCTTGGAATAACATGTAGCCACCATTCCCATACAGCTTCTATGTACTATAGAAAATTCCAAGACAAATATGCATCCCCATTTCCGGTTTCAATAGCTCATTTGACCACTGACATTCTGGAACTCTAACATTCTTTCTGATTACACCAGCAGACAATACTTCAAGGAACCCTATCTAGCAGTGGAGGTTTTGGAGTAAACCAACCAAACTTGGTTTCTACAACCTCTCCTACACTATCACCCAGCCAATATAACTACAAAACACTGTCTCCATTTGCTATGGTTTGTATATGGTTTCTTTGTCCCCACCAAAACTCATGTTGAAATTTGACCTCCAAAGTGGCGGTGTTGGTAGGTGGGGCCTAGTGGGAGGCGTTTGGGTTAGGGGGACAGATCCCCCATGAATGGCTTGGTGCTGTTCTCTCTTTAGTGAATTCTTTCTCTCTCTCTCTTAACTGGATTACTTCTCATAGGAATGGATTAGTACCCTGAGAGTAGGTTGTTATAGAGCCAAGACCCCCTCAGGTTTCCCCCACTTTGCTTGTCTGCTTCCACTTGACCCTCTCCAACGTTTTATAAACACAGCACCAAAAGCCGACCAGATGGCGGCGCCATGCTTCTTGTAGGTCCCAGCCCGTAGAACTACGAGCTAAAATAATACACCTCTTCTCTTTATAAATTACCCAGTCTCAGGTATTCTTTTACAGAAACACAAAACTGACTAAGACATCACTATTACAAACATCTGTCTTCCACTGTGAAGCTGAACCCCTCTACATCCCAGGACACCCCTCACCTGCCAACAATCACCAGGTATCTACCATGGCACTTACTGAAAAGGACCAACTAAGAAAGATCCTCAACGTTCGGGAAAATTTCACTGTTTCTGATCCCTCCTCTTTGAAGATGGCATTGTTCTCCATTGTTTTTGAAAACCTCATCAGTTAATCAATCATTTTGCTTCTTTCAGTTTTCTCACCTTTTTACAGGTAAACCAAACTGTTTTGAAGGAAACAAGATCTTTTTGGCATGAATATGCATGCAAATGTCAATCTCAGGAAGAAATATTCATAACTTATACCCTGGCCAATAAAAATTACTCCCACTTACTGCTGTCCTCCTCTCTGCAGTTTATATTTCATAAATTTACTTCATTACATATGTCACTTGGTTTGGCTGCTTTTATAACCAGATTTCTTTCTTTTGAAAAAAAAATGTATGCAGAATCCAATATGGTTAAAATGCAAGAACTTCTAAATATAGGGCATTTACATTTCAATGCAGTAGTTCATTTACAGCAATTAGAAAAATGGAGCTCATGTGATGGCTTTAACATTGCATAAATAAACCACAGTCATAAAAACAAAGAATATAACAAGTGTTGATATGGAAAAATTTACAACCAGAATCATATACCTTATTTTACCAAAATCTTATTCTGCTCACATTATATAATGGAAAATAAACCATTTGGGAGTGAAGGTAGAATTGCAAAAAAGATTTTTATAGATACTTCAGTGGGAGGAATTTAATAATTCCTGACTAGGACAAAGATGGAAAAATCCCAGGGTGGAAGCCCCTTTTAGGAAAAAGAAAATGGAACACTAATACTTCACTAGGCTCACATTAAATTACATGAAGTAAAAACTGTACTGCCAAACTACTATTCATTTATGCATTGCATATGCCAGGGAGTAAAAAAGAAATCTGCACCTTCAAATTAATATTTCCCTTTTGTAGTTGCAAGTTTTCAATTTAGTGCAGCCATTCTCTAGGAATGACTGGGCTGCAGGGTAGGGGAAAAGTGGAAAATGGCATCTTTTCCCAAAAAACTGAATCCTTTCCCTTTCACTAAATATAACTTATTTACCACTCTAATATGAAAGCTCTGATATAACACGACAACTTAAAATCCAGCAGGAAGTTTTGTTATCCTAGAAATGAGCACGTCAGGACAACCATTTTACAACCTTCATTTCCAAATACCTATTACACCATATATCTCGCAATTAAAAAGTACCTTTTAAAAAAAGGAGCACTTAGGTACTCATTTAAGTCATTGCTGTTCCAAAGCAGGACAGTTATTAAGCTTCTTAATACAACTGTCACATGAATTTACGGATAGATTTCAATTTCAAATTTCTACGTGTACATCTGCTGTTGGACCAAATTGATTAGTGATTAAGATAACGGACTTAAAACTGTAAGCAATCCTTGCAACATTCATACTGACTTTTAAAATCAGTAAACAACAGGGGATCATTTTTAAAGGAAGAAGGCCATTTTCAAAACACTTTGATTGCGGTGGCCGGTCTGTTTCTCAGCAGTTGTTCCCCGTTGCGGGTACGCGAGGGAGCAGGGGTAGAAGTGCAAAAACCACAAACCCACGCAAAATTCATACAGTTACAAACATTAAAATTATGTAAACATGTCGTAAGGCCAAGAGGCCCCAAGGGGAAAGAACCGCCGGGAGAAACAGATCAGCAAGCGGAATGAGAAGGCGATAGCTGGTGTGTGCAGACCCGGGACACCGGGCAAAGGGGACTGGGGCAGGACAAAGACTGGCCCGTTTCAGGCAACGTCCGACAGTGCCCAGAACCGGCGGGAAGCAGTCGTCCCAGAGCGGCAGACTGCAGCACCCAAGGGCCCTCAAACGCTGCGGCTCAACAGGCGGGGCAAAAGCTCCCCCGGCCATCAGATCCTTCTCTTCCCGCCGCCCCTAACTGTCTCCAGGCTCTGGCCTCGGACACCTGAGGAGCCGCCGCCTCCTGCCCCCTACCCGTGTCCTGCAGTGAGCCCGGGCCGGCAGCTGTTGGGCTTAGAACCGCGCCGCCGCCGCCGCCGGGCTCCAAACGGCCGGGCGGGCACCGGGAAGGCGGACGAGCCCGGCGGCTCCCCGCCTGGCGCGTCAGGCAGCTTCGGAACTCCCTGCCTCTGTTCCCGCCCCTCCAGTCAGTGGCCGCACACCCTCACGCAACCTACCCGGTCCCACACCATCCCAGAGGCCTCGGGCGCTCGGGCCTCCTGCCGAAGCGGCGTCGCCTCCTGTCCGGGGCCCGAAATGGCTGCGGAACAAAGAGAATCTGGGCTTTGGCGAGCGCCGGTCCGATTGGCCGGGGGGCGGGGCCCGCCGCGGGAACGTTCGGCGGCGGTCGCCTTGGCAACGGCGGCGGGGCTGGGAAAACTGCGGCCTGGGCCCGCGGGGCCCGCCGCAGCGGTTTCTAAGTGTGCTCTGCAGCCTCGGGCTTCGGTCCGGCCCGGGGCTCACAAATGCTCGCGCCCCTTGCGGTCGGCGCGCGGGCCTGAGCCTCTGGCTCGCGGCCGCAGCCGCTGCAGACGCCGCCTGGCGCGGTGGGGCAGCAAGCAAAATGGCTTGCAAATATGGTTGCCTAGGGGCTGTGCAGGGCCCTCCTAGGAGGACGACCCTACCCCAGCCTAACTTCTGTACCCCTCCGTAACCCACCAAGTGACAGCCATGCCCTGGGGGCCTAGTCAACACCGAACATATCCCACAATAATACAGTTCCAACATCTCTGATTAAAAGCAGAAATGGCTTCGGCAGATAGATGTGGGCGGATGGCTGCCTGCTTAGTACAAAATAGCCTTTTGAGGTATGCTGTTATCTAGCATGTAAATTATAATTGAAATTAAATGATTTATAAAATTGTGTTATGTCTCCAGGTGTGTATTCATATAAACTTGTATTTTCTTGCTCTTCGAAATAACAAGCCCTTCTCTCCTTAACCGGCCATCATGAGAAATTAAAATGTCTTCTATTTTCCGAACGGTAAATAATTCAAAATGGGAGAGGTAGACGTTTTTATACCTCTGTAATAATGGTAATGAATAGATAAATATCAGTTCTCTTCCCCCAGATTATTCATGTATAAATTTACTGTATATAAATATTTAAAATTTGCATAGCTAGGTGATTCTTATTTTCTAAGGTGATAGTATTCCTCACATGATCAATCAAATGCCAGCAGTTTCGACTGTCTTACTTGAAAGTGCTGTATATGTTTTGAAAATGTGTAGCCATTGTTGTCTTCCAGGTATATTCTAGATAAAATTACAGTCTCTAATACTAGAAAGTGTTTTTTAATTTTTACTGAGACCGTTTATTTGTTAATAAAACTGTTAATTTTCATTGGTAATAGTAACCATTTTACAGGAACAACTGGTTTCTTTAACTTAAATTTTAAGACTGAAAGGACCTTTTTTTATCAGTGGGAAATTGAACTTAGCAAGGGAAAATATTTTAAATAACTAAAATACGATTTCAACATTTTCTAATGTTAATTTGATAGTAATCGGATCCAGTAGTGTACATCAAAAAGTGGTCCCCAAACGGGAATAAGTTACTAAAAAAAAAAAAAATTTATATAAATCTTCCTTAATAGTAGGTTAGTATATCTGCAGGAATATTTTACCCAGAATAAGTACATTTATTCAAAGAACAAACGGGGCTTATTTCTGCATTTGAAAAGTTCCATGGTGGAATAGGGATCTGTACAAATCAGGGGATGTGTGGTATTTGCATTCTACTTTGCTAAAGAAAAAAAACAGGAATATTTTAAAAATCTGAAGGATTAGCAAATAATGACAGATATAAAGAACTACTGACTAAGTAATTAGTAAAGAATTCACCTGATTAATAGTTTGTAAATAATTGAAATGAATTGAAAAAAAAAGTGAAGTATTATTTAGCGTGACAGGATTTATCAGCCAAAATCTTTTGAAAGAAAAAATCTTGATTATCAGATGTTGTAAAATTAAATTAGGCAAATTAAATATTCTTTTGTAAAATTTAAATGACAGCAAATGAGAATGTTAATGTATGATAGTTCTGTGTTCAATAAAGATGCTTACAGATGTAGCCCTTTGTCTCACCTAGGTTAAATTAAAAACACATGTTTTAAACAGTAAATTTTCTTACCATGAACAAGGATTTATTAACATGGCTTATTTTATTTTTCTTTTCTTGTTATTGTTTCTCTTTGTAACATTTGCACATATAATAGCAGCTATCCAGTAGGATTTTCTCTTTATACCCAAATATAAACCCCAATATAATATAATTCCCATTTTGTAAAACTTCGAAGAATTGTTGATATTTTTAAATGACTTATACTGAAATTAAAAATAGTAAATAAACTTTGTTAACTTTAAAATCTATTATAGATCTCTTATATTTTTAATTTCTGTATTAATTTTTTTCTTAGGTGAAAAATTCACCCAAGATAAAAATCAAGAATGTTAGAAGTTACAAAATAGCATTTAAGGAAGAAAGCATACCTATAAACTTTCACCTAGGAAGGAAAAGGTGCTTACTTTGTCAGATGTAGCATTGTCAAAACAAGTGTGAAGCTTGGAGGTGGAGGACCTGTATATAAGTGCTGGCTTTACTACTTATGAATGCTTACTTTTTCTGAACTTCACTGTCTTTGTCTTAAACGGAATTAAATAAGATAAAGTATATGAAGAGATCATAAGAATGCCAGGCATATTGTTAGAAGGCAATAAAGGAAAGTATTACTAGGCATTAATATAAATAAAAGAGCAGATGTATGAGAAGGAGGAATGGCTATAGAAAAAAATAGGTCTGGAAGTACAAAAATTGTTAAATAAATATCTTTAGTAGGCAGTTGTTGGTAAGAATAAATAAACTCAGTAAGGAGAAGTGAAGTAATCTTCTAGATACAGGTGAGCTTCTAAAATACAAGGTGTCCCAAAAGTTGCCATACATAGGGCAAATTTGAAATTGTAGCTAAACGTATCTTTATTTACAAAATATTCATTACAAAATTTGTCATAAATAAAGGTATATTTAGCTACAATTTCCCATTTGCCCTATGTATGGTGACTTCTGGGACATCCTGTAGAATATTTCTGAGAAATATTGCTTTTATTTATACTTCTGGAAAGACATGGGAATTCTCATTATATTATTTAATACTAGGCAGTTTAAGGAATTGCCATCCTATTGAAACATCCTCAGATTGGAAAAAAAAAAATTTTAAGTAATCATTTAGAAGAACTTAATTCAATTTAATTCAAATGTTGAATGAGGAACATTACAGCCAATATTCAGAAATGTGTAAATAATCTATAGGCATTTCTCATTTAAAGTGAACCCAATATATAATGTTTAAATTTATAAAAAATTTAAATTAGGGTGACTCATGCCTGTAATCCTAGCTCTCTGGGAGGCCGAGGCGGGCGGATTGTTTAAGCTCAGGAGTTCGAGACCAGCCTGAGCAAGAGTGAGACCCTGTCTCTACTAAAATTAGAAAGAAATTAATTGAACAACTAAAAATATATAGAAAAAATTAGCCGGGCATGGTGGCACATGCCTGTAGTCCCAGCTACTCGGGAGGCTGAGGCAGGAGGATCACTTGAGCCCAGGAGTTTGAGGTTGCTGTGAGCTAGGCTAACGCCACGACACTCTAGCCCGGGCAACACAGTGAGACTCTGTCTCAAAAAAAAAAAAAAAGAAATAGATGAAACTGACATCTCTGCTTAGAAGCAAAATAAGTGGAGAAGCTAATTGCAGAAATAACAATGAAGACCGACAATTAGGATAAAACTTTTCTTCATCTTATAGCCTTCCTCAAAAATCTTTAGGAAGATCTTTTATCTTCCTTATTTTTATTCTTTCAATTAAGAAAGAATAAAACTTATTTCAAAATAAGTTGAAATTCTTTTCAACTTACTTTTATTCTTTCAATTCTTAAGACTGAATATAAGCCAGGGTCACGTTCACATACCAGCTTTATACCTATTAGTCACTGACAGGCACCTGTGTGGTCTGTACAACTGTAGACAATAAACCAGGAAACTTTAAGGGCTTGTTTTACAACAGAAAGAATCAGATTCAACCATACAACAGGTGTGTAACTTTGGGCACATAACCTCTCTGAAATTTAGCTTCCTCATCTATAAAAGAGGGTAAACAATATTATAGTTCCTATTAAATGAGTTAATGTATCTTAAGTGCTGAACACACCGGAGTATAATAAGCCCTCCAGATGCAGTAGCTCAATAAGAAAGAGTAAGCCCAATGGGAACAGACCGATCTGCCTGCAAAAGCAGCCACAGTTCCACATTTGCAAACTTCATCTTTGTCTGAGCCCTAAGTCATCCTTCCAGCACCGAGCACTCTTCTGTTCCGTGCTGGGCTTGGTTTACGTGGCCTCCTGTCACCAACACACGATTGGTTTTCCTGGTTCACTATCAGCCTTTGATCTCTCAACTTCCCATTGCTTGATTGACTCCTTGGTATTTGATGTCTCTCCTAAGCTATACTCACTGGAAATCCAAGCAAATATAGCCCAATCCTTTTAGAACCTGCTCAACTCCTCTGCTTGACGCTCAAGTATATAGTGTTGAATTAAAATAAAAATTTATTAATTACTTTGAGGGAGTGCTTGGAATAGCTTTAATAGGGTCATGTGACTAGGTCTACTGTTAGAGTTTCCAAAAAGATGGACAAGTTCCCTTTACAATAAGTATCTTGGCTACTTGGAATAGCTCATCAGAATTTGAGATATTTCAGTGATGATATTCTAACAGAACAATATCTTCTAACAAATGTCATGCCAGATGAATCCAGAAGACCAAAAATCGATTTGATAAAATAACAGATCTCGCTTCTTATCGACATGAAAGCATCTGTAACTTACTCTATTAATAGACCCTGCTGATAGATATCAATTCATCAAAATAATTTTTGGTGAAAAAATAACAGTCTTGCTCAAGCTCATGTGCTCCTCTTCCAACCTTCCGTTTCCCTGCTTCCATTTTCAGATAAATTGCAGGACAGAGCTGTCCACACATACTCTATTCACTACTTTGTTCCTCACCCTCTTTCGAACTAACCTCCAATCAGGCTCACGTTTTACAGTGTTGTCAAAACCGCTCTTGCCAAGGTCCCCAAGGATCTCCTTGTTGCCAAATCCAAAGGCTGGTTGTTAAATATGATGTCCTCATCATATTTAATCTCTCGCTCCCTCCCTTCCTGAAAATACCTGCTCCGCTTGGCTTCCTCATGACCATTTTCTCTTCGCTCTTCTCTCTCTGGCCACAAGTCTCCTTTCCTAGTTTCTCCTCCTTTCTGCAACCTCTAAACATCAGATCTTAGGTGTCCTGTACTGCTCCTCTTCTTGTCTCTATTTGTAATCTTTCTCCAGTGATCTCACCCAGTCTCATGTCTTTAAGTGCCATCCACGTGCTGATAATGCCTCGAGTTTAATCCCAAGCACAAAATTCTGCTCTGCACTCCAGACCGATTCATCCTACTGCTTACTTGATATCTCTACCTGGTTGTATAATAAACATGAAAACACTTAAATGTGCCCCAAATCAAACTCCCAGACTTCCCCATTGCCATTTCAAATGTGGTTTTCTTAGGTTTCCCCATCTCTGTAAATGACAGTTTCATGATCCCGGCAGCTCAAGTCAACAATCTTAGAGGAATCCTTGATGATCTTTTTCCCTCTCTCATTCCACCTGCAATCCATCAACTAATTCTATGAGATCTGTCCTCAAAATAGATTTGGCATCTGAGCACTTCTCAACACCAGTATATCACTGTGGTCCCAGCCATCAACACCTCTTGTCTGGTTTAATGCAGTAGCCTCCCAACTTGTCTGTCTCCTTTTGCCCTTGTCTTTCCATTGTCTATTTTCACAGCAGACAAAGTGATCCTTCTAACATGAAAGTCAGATCCCTTCAACCATCTGCTTAATATCTTCTGCTTACTTCCCACGTCCCTCTGAGTTAAAGCCAAAGTCCTTACTGTGGCTCAACGTCCTCCTGTGGTAGCCCTGTCTTCCTCTCTTCTCCCTTCACTCTCACTATTCCAGCCAGTCTGGCCTCTTTGCTGTTCCTCAAACAGGCCAAACATATTTCTGCCTTAGGGCCTTTGGACTTCCTTTCCTATTGTCCTGGAATATTTCTTTTCCAGATTGTTAACATGGTTCCCGCCCCTTAATTATCCAGATTCTCCTTATAGATCATCTTATCAACAAGACCTTCACTCCTCATGCAAATAAAATAGCAAACAGCCCACTCTGAGGTCTTTAACTCACTCTCCCTGTTTTATTTTATCTTTTTAACACTTATTTCTGCCATAATTTATATTTGGTGTTCCTCTGTTTATTGTCAAGAATGGAAATTCTATGAGAACAAGGACTTTGACTTTATTCAGTGTCCCCAGTTTTAAGAGCAGGAGTCAATGTCCAATAAATATCTGTTGAACAAGTGAATGAAGAAATGAGGGATGAAAGTAGACTTGGGCATGAGTTGGAGAGGTTCATGTGGTCCATTCATCAGGAGCCATTCTGGGGTATTTGATGTCAGAAGATGAGAGCTTACTTAATTAGTTAAAGAGAGCATTGTAGAAGATTAAACAGAAAACAGAACATGTTGTAAGAAATTACACATGAAACTCAATCACCTCCCAAAGGCCACCGTCTCTCAATACTGTTGCCTTGGAGATTAAATTTCAACATGAATTTTAAAGGGAACAAAGACATTCAAACCACAGCATTTCACCCCTGACCTCTCAAATTTGTGTCTTTCTTACATGCAAAATACATCCATTCCATCTCAACAGTCCCTAAAATCTTAACTTGTTCCAACATTAACTCAAAAGTCTAAAACCCAGAATTTCATGTAAATCAGGTATCGGTGAGACTCAAGGCATGATTCATTCTGAGGCAAATTTCCCTCCAGCTGTGCCTGTGAAATCAAACAAGTTAGGTACATCCAAAATACACTGGTGGGACAGGTGTTGGATAGACATTCCTGTTCCAAAAAGGAGGAAGAGGAAAAAAGAAAGGAATAACAAGCTACAAGTCAGTGCTAAACCCAACAGGGCAAACAGCATTAAATCTTAAGACTGGAGAATAATCCTCTTTAACTTCACCCCTCTTGGACACACTGGAGTGAGTTTGGAGCCTCAAGGTTTTGAGCAGCCCCGTCCCCATGGCTTGGCTGGGCATAGCCCACACTGGAGCTCTCGCACACTGAAGCCATGTGCCTGTGGTTTTCTCAGACCGGTGCTGCACACTAGCAGCCCTGTGGCACTGGGGTCTTGGGGGAGCCCTGATCCCACAGCTTCACTAAGCACTGCCCTAATGGGAACTCTCTATGTGGCCCCCACTCCACAGTTATGCCTAGCATTGCACTAGTGAGGGCTCTGTGACTCTGTGTGGTGGCTCTGCTCCTGTGGCAGGTCACGCACTCTACATACCTGCAGCATTAGATTAGTGGATGCCTCCAAGACTCACTGCTTGTGCCCTCCTTAGCAATGGCCTGGGCCACGCCTAAGCCTGCTTGAGCCACAGTTGGGGCTGCTGAAGGGTGCTGAGCTGGAATACAGGGGCAGAGACCCAAGGTGGCCCTGGGAAGTGAGGCCCAACACTACACGGGGCCTCTTTGGTGCCCTGGAAAACATTCTGTCCTCAAGGCCCTGGCACTCTGGGCCTATGATGGGAGAGGCAGCCTTGAGGATCTCTTAAATACCTTTGGGGTCCTTTTCCAGCTGTCTTCATAAACAACACCTGGCTTCCTTGCATTCTGACTAACTTCTTGTCAAACAGTTGTTTGACAACACCCTTGGTTTTCTCTCCTAAACATGTTTTTTAATTTTTATTATATGTAGGCAGGCTGAGAATTTCCTAAATATTTATATTCTGTTTCCCTTTTCATTATAAATTCTGTCTTTAAATTGTGTCTCTCTTCTCATATTTTACTATAAGCTGCAAAGAGAATCTACACAATATCTTGAACACTTTACTACTTAGGTAGTTCTTCTGTCAAATATTCCTAGTTCATCACTCTTAAGGTTTTCCTTCCATGAAGTCCAGGGACACAGAAATAATTCGGCCTAGTTCTTTGCCGAGTTATGTAATTTTGTAACAAAGATAGCCTTTTGTCTAGTTTCCAATACCTTGTTCCTCGTGTCTGTCTGAGACTTCATCAGAATACCTTTGCTGTCTGTATTTTCACCAACATTCTGCTCATAATCACTAAGTAGCCACTAAGAAGACTGAAGATTTCCCTGTAGCTCTCCTGTTCATCCGAGCGCTCACTAGAATAGCTCTTAATGCATTAATGCTCTTAATGACAGCACGGGCTTTTTCTAGCATTTACTTCAAAACTGTTCCAACCTCTACCCATTGCTCAGTTCCAAATCCACTTCCATATTTTTAGGTATTTATTATATTATAGCAACATTCCCACTCTTCAGTATCAATTTCTGTTTTAGTTCGGGCTCTCTGCAGAGACATAACCAGTATGATGTGTGTGTGAAATTCTATTTTCCATATATTTAAGGAGAGAGCAAGAGAGAGAGATGTGAGAAGGAATTTATTAGGGGAATTGTCTTACTTGATTATGGAGGCTGAGAAGTTCCTCAACAGGCCACCTGCAAGCAGGAGAACCAGGGAAGCTGGTAGCACAGCTCAGTGCAAGTCCAAAAACCCTAGAATCAAGAAAGCTGATGGTTTAACTCTCAGTCTGAGGCCAAAGGCCCAGAAGCCCAGGGTAGCCACTGGTGAAAGTCCCCGGGTCTAAAGATGGGAAAACCTCAAGTTCTGATGTCGAAGGGCAGGAGAGGAAAAGTACCCCAGCTCTGGAAGAGAGAGAGTTTATCCTTCCTTTGCGTTTTTGTTCTATCCAGGTCCCCAGCTGATTGGATGGTGCCCACCCTCATTGAGGGTGGATCTTCCCCACTCTGTCCACCAACTTACACGCTAATCTCACCTGAAAACACCCTCACAGACACATCTGGGGCAGCTGATCATTCTAATCAAATGCAAACATAACTGGGTTTCTCTTTCAGCAGAAGTGGAGTGAGCTCCATGCCTACCCAAACATGAAAATAAATAATACTTTACCAGCTATCTGGGTATCACTTAATCCAATCAAGTTGACAGCCCAAATCAACCATCACAATAACGTTATAGAGACATGACTTTTCCATTTTTCCTCTTGTTGCTTTGGTATCTCAGTGTCCCTCCCAGGCAATCACAAATGAAAGCTCTACTGCAATAGTGCTTAATGGCCTCTGCAATTTTCTATTGTGTTTAGCACATTTGGTGTTGAATAACTTGTTCAGTAAAGTATGACTAAAACAAGGGAGCAAGCTCAACAAATCTTTATATCCAGCAATATCAAGGTATAAATTTAATAGAAAAGAGAGAGTTCCTTTAAATTTTAGGGATTCCATTTTAGAGCTAGAATGCAGGAGTAGAAAATAGAATTTCTGTTTAATTTTAAATGGTAAGTGGTATTACTAAAAACTATTTTGAAGAGTAAAGGGCGGGACTGATGGAGGCAGTAAGATGAGAGGCGAATGTGGGCAGTCATCGCTGCACTTCACGAATGGTGAACGTGAATTCAGCCCTCGTCCTGCTGGGGGTTCAGAGCACCACTCAGAGCTCACGGTTCCACCTGCATCGGGTGCTTCTCGGGTCCATTGTTGTGCAGGGCATGTGGCTTTACTCGGTTAATTCCTGAGCCACCAACTACACCCTAGACAAAAAGCCTGTCATCTCTGAGAAAATTCGGGAGCAAAACCCAAAGGCAACGTGAATGACAGCCATCAGATGTTCACATGTGAAGCCCCATTTCTCCCCATGTCCTTGAAAGTCTGTGTTCCCAAGTGGCTTATTGAGCATGACGGTGACACTAAATCACTGTTACCACTGTAGCTTTCTAGGATGGGTATGATTTTATCCCAGACTTGAGTTGTAAAAAAAAAAAAAGAGAGAGAGAGATTTAGAAGAGACAATCCCCCAAAATAAAATACTCCAGAATGCCATCAATTCAATTAGTAGCTTTTAAAACAGTGGAACATGGCCAGGAAAACAAAAAAGAAAAGAAACAGTGCTATTCAGTTAATGAATGAAGCGATTGTGCCTCCCCACACCGTTATGTTGGCAAGAGTAGAGGAAGTTCTTAATGAGTAATTTTAAGTATCCTTGAAGTGAATGTACCCCAAAGGAAAAGGCTTGAAAACATATTATCTTCAGAAGAAGCAATTGGGGCTGAGTGGTTTCTGCCAAAATTATCTGCAAGTTAACTACTTGCCTCAGGCACACACACACACACACACACACACACACCTACCAGAGCACCTGTGTCACGCGGGGTCCCTCAGGTTTCAAAGATCAGACACATGTTAGATTAGTGCAGATGATGAGGATTTAATGAAGGCTACTTCACTTAGAAAGGGAATAAGATATCAAAAATTAGACTTACAATCTCTTTCTACAGAAACTGGCTCCCTCAGGGACCAAAGTTAGGAGTCTTTGACCCCTATTTATCCTTAACTGTCATTTTTAATCACACATTCCCATCAGATTTCCTCATATTGTCATGATTTCTTAACCAGTCTCCCTGGCTCCTGTCTTATACATTCTGATTCATTGTGTGTGACTCTACTAGATTAATATTTCTAAAGTACTACTTTGATTATTAATTCAAAAAATTTCTAAGTGTCTTTTATGTGGGGTTCTTGATCTAGACACCAAAGATCCAACAATGAACAAGACAAACTTTCTGTATTCATTCTATGTAGTGGATAAGAGAAATGTGCCAACAGTAATTACAATAAAAGATATCAGAAACAGGTAAATATAGACACAGTGAAATGTTTGAATCTATGCCTAGGGGTTTAGCCACATTCTTCTACTTAAATTTTTCAAGAAACCTACAAAGTATTATTACCAGACTAAAATAAAGCATTATTTTAATAGTAATTATTTTATTATACAGACTAGGAAACTAAATCTCACAGGGCTTTGGTAATGCAAAACTAGAATGTGAACCTAAGTCTCTTTGATAATAAAGAATGGAACTATAACCACGATGTTTTACTGCTTTGCTCTCATAAACACTCATTTGTCTGCATAGAAGGATCCTGAGATTATAACCTTTGTTAGTCTAAAGAGGAAAGCCAGGATTCCAAGTTCCCCCTGTAGATCACATGCCCCTGGGAGATCATTTCTGTCCCTGATTTTGGAATTCTGCTAATGTTACTTGGGTCAGGCGGAGCAGGGACCATTCTTCTTCTTTGAAGTCCCTTCTCTATGTCCATGCTTTTGTGAGCACAGAAAACCTTTCTGGCTAATGAATGCATCAGACTTGTATGTCTATCTTTGTAAACCTGGAATCCCAGCCATTCTCCATTTATGTTAATAAACTAAGAAATATAGACTAATGTACAGTGACAGAAAGTAGATTAGTGGTTGCCGATAATGGCAAGGGGAGTGATTCTTTCACAGTGCCCAAAGATCAGATTTTACACATTAAATATGTGCAATTTACTATATGTCAATTATAGTTCAATAAAGCTGTTCAAAATTATGAGATGAAGCTTAAGTGAGAACTACATTGATATCCTCCAGTGTGCATATTAGAGAAGAAAATAACTAAGATCAATGAACTAATTTTAACTATACAAGTGAAAAAAAATTAATAGAGTAAATCCAAAGAGAATAGAAGGAAAAAATTCATTTAGAAAGTCAAAATTTAATAAGAAATGAAATAAATAGTAATGATCAACATAAACAATATCTTGGTTCTGAAAAATCTGATGTGCTAGAAATTCTCTGGGCAGACTGATGAGGATGATCAAGATAATGGCAGAGAGAGAGAGGAGAGAGACAGTACAGATAGTATAAAATATTGAAACTTACAAGAAATTGCTATGACTAATTTTATGCCAACAGCTTTGAAAACTTGGATAAGATTGGTAAGTTTCCAGGAAAATATTAATTTACAGACGTTTCCCAGGAAAAAACTGAAAACTCAAGGAGGCCTATAACCACTTACAAAACTTGAATTAGCAGTCAAAATGTATCAACAAAATGTTACCAGGCCCAAGTTACGATATTACAGGGGATCTTACCCAAATTTGTCTATGGAACGAATTTTCCCTATATTAAAGAAACTACTTATAGCATAGAAAAAATGGGACTATTCCACAACTTGTTTTTTATGATATGGTAACTTTTAATCCTAAAATATAACTAAAGAATATATGGCCGGGCGCTGTGGCTCACGCCTGTAATCCTAGCACTCTGGGAGGCCGAGGCTGGAGGATTGTTTGAGCTCAGGAGTTGGAAACCAACCTGAGCAAGAGCGAGACCCCGTCTCTACCAAAAATAGAAAGAAATTAATTGGACAGCTAAAAATATATAGAAAAAATTAGCCGGGCATGGTGGTGCATGCCTGTAGTCCCAGCTACTTGGAAGGCTGAGGCAGGAGGATTGCTTGAGCCCAGGAGTCTGAGGTTGCTGT
>CAUYSK010019620.1:0-12895 GCA_963575035.1 Avahi laniger | reverse complement strand
CTGCCATTTGCAACAATGTGGATAGAACTGGGGAACATTATGTTAAGTGAAATAAGCCAAACACATAAAGACAAATCTCATGTGTTCTCACTCATATGTGGGAGCTAAATATTAAAACAATTGATCTCATGGAGACAGAGTGTAGAATGATTATTACCACAGGCTGGGAAGGGCAGTAGGGAGGTGAGGATACAGTGGGGATTGTTAAACATGCAAAAGGATAGTTAAATAGTTAGAATATTGAATAAACAATATTTGACAGTACAACAAAGCTACTGTATTCAACAATAAGTTAAGGTATATTTTAAAATATCTAAAAGAGTGGAATTGGAGCTTTCTGAACACAAATAAATTATAAATGCCTAAAGTGATGGAAATACCCCAATTACCCTGATTTGATTAATATACATTTTATGCCTGTATCATAGCATCATATATATTCTATAAATATATACATCTATTATGTACCTATAATAATTAAAAATAAAAAGTAAAAAAAATATTGTGAATGTACTTATCACTGAAGTTTATACTTCATAATGTTGAAATTCATGTTATGTATATTTTACCATTATAGAAAAAGAAAGAAATCTGGAGAAGGGGAACAGGGCAAAAATTACAAAGATGACCAAGTCCTCTTGGGTAACCACTGATTTCCCTTTTTGCATTCATCTGTCACCTCCTAGATCTCCTCTCCCTAGGTCTATGATGATTCTTCCTACACTCTGTCTATACAGATGTGGGTTTTTGTATGCCTTTTAGGCCTACATTTTTTAGTCACTGCTGCATATGTTTCTCAAATTGTACCTACATTCTCCCCTTAACCTTGCCAATAATCACAAAATTCCCATCCATCTTTTTACAGTGTAGGATCATACCCACTGTTTGAATAAAAATATTTATCTTTATTAAAATTGTTCTGTCATTCCCAGAAAGATATCAGTATGAAACTCTAGTGGAAATCGGGAGAATTTAGGATACAGCATGCTATAGTTAAAGAAATGTAGAGTTTGGAACCAAATAGATCAGTAATCCACAACTTACTATATTACACAGGAAAAGTAAATTACCACAAGCCTCAATATTTGGTCTATAAAAATAAGATAGCATCTACTATATGGGGGCTTGTGATGTTTAAATATGAATATGTTTAAGGTATAGTCACATGCAAGATACACTTGATAAATATTAGCCCCATTTCCCTTACTGTTTAGCTCTTTCGCTAACTAAATATAGAGTCTTCACCAAGTCCTTTAATCTCTTAAACTTCCATTGTCTTTGAATAAAATTAGGAATAAGAATAATATTGTATTGTTTAACAGTAGAGCGAAGCATGGGTAGATCTTAAATTTTATTTTAAATTTTAAAAGCTTTTTAAAAAAGCTTTATCTTTGTAAAATTTCTCTGGGTTGTTTTCATTTTACATCATGCAAGTTGCCGTAGTGTACAGACTCATATCCTTATCATTTAATGAAGGACAGTTTCATTATGTAATTTTGTTTTTATAGAAATACAACCTATAATTTCAAAAATTCACATAAAATCATACACAATGATCTTGAGTTATAAAAACAAACCTATGCCTACACGTGCACATAATTTCTTTAATGAGCAAACATTCAGATAGATGGAGTTTATGAAATGCTTTGAATATCTCTTGTTCAAGTAAGCATCTAGAGCATGTTTCATCAAAACCAATTGACTCAATTTTTTGTCCCACTAAGTTGACAGAAAATGCATAATTTTACCATTATACATTTTGAAGTATTTGGAATGAAAATATTTATAGTTACCATGGAATATTTCTTACGTAAATACTGTTTTACCAGTAGTATACACTGATAATCCCAGTGAATTACTTAAAATTTATTTATTTGTCTACTCAATCACTCAGATGGAAAATCTAAATCAACCAAAAATATATAGAATAACTATGATATGCCAGTCATTGTGGTTCCTTGTACTCATGGACTTTGTAGTCTAGTAGGGCACATAGATATTCATAAAATTTTCATACAAATTAATATAAAATTATACTCTAAGATGTACTACAAGATACATGGTGCCATGAAACTGTATAATAGAGAAATTTAACCTATAGTCGAGGATGTCAGGAAAGGCTAATATTAGGTTTTCTCTTCACAAAGACACACAGAAGAATTTCACTTATTTTTTAGATGCTAAATTAGATTAATGACATCCATGTTCATTTCGTCATCTAAACTTGTATTTCATAATCATCATAGATTTAGCCTTCTTCCTAGACGTCTCTTACCTCTAATCAATTACTATTAATACATCCTATCCCTTTGAACAATGTCTCACACATCATGGCTTTTCTTTACATTTCCATTTTTTGCTACCCACAATTATGGGCTATTGCCTTATAGTTGAAAAACTTTAATGTTCCTACCTATACTGTTTCCATTCTCAAATCCTTTCTGATAATTAAGTCCATGTAATTTTTCTTAAATTGCCCCAGTGTTTGCCCTTGCAAGCTGTCCCTAACTAGGTAGATTAAAAATACTGGGCCTTAGACCACCTGGGAGAGCTTTTTCAACAGAAAAAATTCTGGAGTTCCCATTCCAGACCTCTTGAAATCAAAAACTCTGGGGATGGGGACCAGAAATTTGACATTAATAAAAGCTCCCTTGGAGGTTTTGATGTGTACAATGGTTTGAAACTATCACCTCAATACACCTTTCCAGCCCTCTTGCTCTTCTTCCCTCACATAAACAGGACTATAGCTATTTCTTAAATACCATCTAGCTTTCCTATTTCTTTGTACATATTGTACTGTTCTGTCTGTTTAGAATGCCCTCTCCTCATATCTTTGCAATTACAATCCTTATTTTGAAGGTTTCATTCCAAGGCTGCTTCCTCCATTGTGCTCTTGGAATTCTCCCAAGCTAGAATTGACTTCTCACTCTTTCAGAACTCCCGAATCATATCTTTTACAGCACTATACCTTGTGTTAGAATATAATGTATTGCCCCTATTAGACCATAATCACATAAAGGTTTTTTCTTAGATAATTTGTACCTACCATAATGCTTAGCTCAGTTCTTTGGGCATAGTAGGTGATACATGATTTATTTGTTGAAAGAATGAAACCAGTTTCACTAATTTGCAAAGAGTAAAATTGCCTGTGAATGTACTGCTACTAGGATAGCTCCTTTGGAACTACAAAAGCTATTAAAGTATGTATTGGCAATCTATGCTTTCCATAAATATAAATATATGAATATAATGTATTAATATATTAGCTCATATGGCTTCAATATATTCTATTTTCATTAATAGAGAATCTATACCATTTTTCATTATTCACTAAATTTTTCTTTACACACTCAGTTCTACTCCATTTATTTTCAAATAGTAAAAGAGATGATATGCCTTCTCCAGAGACAATGCTGATGATGTCATTCTGTGAATCACTAAGAAAACAGCATTGGAGTAGAAGGTTTCTTGGCACTTCTTCAAGTAGACTTTCCAAAGCCATTTCCAAAGTTTGATTATTTTTAACTTGTTTTCATCTAGTGAACTAATTCACATTATGGACTAAAATTCAAAAAGAAAAAAAAGACCTCACTATAAAATTAGTAAAATGATTATTAAAATGTAAAAAGATATTGATTTATACAAAAACAAATGTCTCATTGTTTGGATAAAATCAAGTACTTTTTAATAAGTAGGGCTTAATGCCAATTAGTTTTTAGGAATAAGGCTTTTGGAGTAGAATATGTCCTAGATTTATGTACTAGAAGTAACAAAGTATTTTATGCTTTGTAGGATGAATGCGAACCAACATGTAAATTTGCTCATAGTTCCAGGGCCTTTGGAAGTATATACAAGCCTAGAAAAGATTGTTCTTTTGAATTTATAAAGATCTAAACAAAAATGAAAAATAGTCCCCATAGCACTGAAGCCAGATAGCTCACTCACAGTGTGTGTGTATGTGTGTGTGTTTCCTTCAGATTACCAATTCTCTTTTGTCATGAAGGATATATTTATTTCCTTAGGGATTGTGAAATAGGCTTTAAGTCCCTTGTGGAATCCTCCTTCTGTCTCCTCTTCTTGGTGTCTTTGTCTCTCTGCTGTCATCTGAATGTGCAAAGCTCTCTACTATGGTAATCCTCTTTTCTTCTGCCCAGACTTGAACCACATTCCCCTGTCAAAAAGTATCCCATTTCTTTAGGAGTCATTTAGATAAATGCTTCTCAAACTTTAATCTGCATATGACTCACTTGGCATCTTGTTAAATGTATAGTCTCATTCAGTAGGGCTAGGTTGGGACTTGCAGTTCTGCATTTCTAACAAAATCTCTGGCAATGCCCATGCCTGCCAGTTTGGGAAACAGCATTTTGAGTAGCAACGTTTTAGGGGACAAAAAAATTTCAATCAACTTAAGTTATCTGATAATGTCTTCAAAAGTTTTACCCTGGCCGGGCGCGGTGGCTCAAGCCGGTAATCCTAGAACTCTGGGAGGCCAAGGTGGGCGGATCCTTCTGAGCTCAGGAGTTCGAGACCAGCCTGAGCAAGAGCGAGACCCCATCTCTACCAAAAAATAGAAAGAAATTAACTGGACAGCTAAAAATATATCTAGAAAAAAAAAATTAGCCGGGCATGGTGGCTCATGCCTGTAGTCCCAACTACTTGGGAGGCTGAGACAGTAGGATTGCCTGAGCCCAGGAGTTTGAGGTTGCTGTGAGCTAGGCTGATGCCACGGCACTCGCCCCAGGCAAGAGAGTGAGACTCTGTCTCAAAAAAAAAAAAAAAAATTTTACCCTGTTCAGAAAACACATTTTTAAGTAAACCTTCAATAACTCATATGTAAATATATTATGGAAATTTTAAACACTACAGTGATAGCCATGGAAGATGTAGTTGGAACATGATTATCATTAAATCCTCAAATCATACAACAAAGTAGACAGATGCTTTGCTTATAATAGCCAAGCCTAATAATTAGAGAATGCAGGAGGCAGATATTAATTCCCACACTTTATGGATGAAGAAAATGACTCCTAGTGATAGTAAATAACTGGTCTGAGGTAACGAAGATAGTAACTGTAACACAGAGGATTTGAATAGTGATTTTTTTGACTACAAGAATCTATGCTTTTCCTACTATGTCACTCGGCCTCCCTGATAATTAGGGAAATATAGAAGAGTTATAGGTTGAAAAACCCTTTAGGGGCCTTGAGATTTTTCAATCTTAACTCTTAGTTAGATGCAACTGGATTCTGGGAAAAATGGAAAACTGTTCATTTATTGTGTAATAATACATACACATGTGCATACATATGCACATATTATTAATGAAAAATAAAATTTTATATTCGGATAAATCTCTAAATGTTACATTTGGCAAAGTTGATTCAAAAACAATAGCAACAAGCATTCAAAATCCATAGGTAATTTTAAGTAAATAACCTATTAAAAGAATAGTTTTATTACTATTTTTGGAGTCTTCTAGATTTTTGTCCAGCATTAAATTTCATTAGATCCTCTTAGTAACTTGTAGAATTTAATTAATTACTTCTTTCTTTAAAGCCTTACTACTCTTTTCTGAGTAAAATTTTAATATACACCACACTGAATTATTAAGATATAATTTAGAGTAAAATGGAATTGATGTTATCTGAAATACATGAGAACAACAGCCTTTTAACAATAAAAAGCAATTTATGTAGTACTTCCATCAACATGGCAAAATGATGTAACACCAAATTTTGCTCTAATGATATAAAAATACTGAATACAATATAACTATTTTAATAATCATAATAAATCTCGATAGCAAAATTCCCAGCTGCCAGAAGTAAAGGAGGAACTCAAAATCAGAGTGGTAAGTATATTAGCTGGTAATATAGTTACCAATCTGAACTAGTCCTAGGCCTTTACAGCCATGGGCTAAGTTGTTAAGGCCCTTACAGGGAAAGGAATCATGACCTTGTATCTTTGTAAGGCAGATAGCTTTAACTGAGAGCCCTGCATAGAGTCAGCATTTTAAGTTGAACTCTGGAAATAGAGGACTAGGAAAAGAATACCTCTGCCCAACGGCCCAGGGCAGCTTGCAGGAAGCATGTCTCTGTCCTGCTCTCTGGGTATAAAACAAACAAAAAAGTATATCATAAGAAATGAAAGCTTTAAGCTTGTAATAAATTACCCTTATAGAATTTGTATTTATACTACATATGTGATACAGGAATGCAAGGTAAAGGTAACACTGAAAACTGCTTCCTGATACGTGAAATCCCCGGGGCCTTTAGCACACGCAAATGCAAAAATTACTTTCTAGGGACATCTTCACAAACCAGGGTACCAGGGATTTCCACAGAAAAAAAAACTGCCTCCATAATGAATATGAATGAGTATGCACGTACTCATATAATAAACACACAATATAAGTCACACATACATCTTTTACCCTAAAGAGGTTCTGCAGATGCAATAAACAGTAATCCTGAGGTTTAAAAATACTAAAAATAAATACATATAAATTGATTAAAGTATTCATGGGATTACAAACCATAGGGGGAAAAACAAAGAAAATGCTGCAAAGATCAAATACCACCTTCAGAAATAAAAATAGTGTCACTGAATTTATAAACACAATTAATGCACAATTGAAGTAGAAAATACTGAGGAAAGACTAAAATACATAAAAATATTAAAAAGAAGGTATAACACATATCTAACAAGCATTCCCAAAATAAAGAGAATAGAAAATACAAAGAAGCAATAATGAAAATTGTGATGATTTTCCAGAATTTAAAGAAAACAAGAGTTCTCAGATGAAAAAAGTAAAGACTCCATCGAAATAAATCAAATTGATACATGGAAAGAAAGTAGGAAAACTGTGGAATATCAAATACGAACATTAAAAATAATCCCCCACTGCAGACCTCTGGGCTCATGGGGAGGCTACTCACAGTCTCTACAGAGACATTCCAATGGAGAGCAGGCGCAGCAGAGATCTGGCGCCTGCAAATTCCAGGTTTCTGCAACCGATGCCATCCTGATCTCTCTGTTGCATGAATCCAGGTCCAATCAGGACCCAGGCTTTTCGCTGTAGCCTTTACATCAGCCCTGCCTGGCTGGAAAGGGAACAAGATACTACCTGTGTCATGCCCTGTGACTGAAGCCTTTGCACACCTCCTCCCCCACGTGGGAGCCAAACAGAAGAGGAGCCCCAGACACCATGGACACCATTTGGGAAGCCTGGGGTGACTGCCTGAGTAGGTCCTAGGTGTGTGGGGAGAACCTCGGCTGATAAGTGGCTCTGGCCCACCTACACAGACCCTGGGCTGCTGATACAAACCCCTGCCTGTGCGACCGGATCAGGATGGCATTGGTTGCAGAAACCTGGAATTTGCAGGCACCAGATCTCTGCTGCGCCTGCTTTCCATTGGAATGTCTCTGTAGAGACTGTGAGTAGCCTCCCCATGAGCCCAGAGGTCTGCAGTGGGGGAGGAATACCCCACACAGATTGAGCTGCCTGTAACTTTTGTTTCTCTCCTATCAGACAGTTTTCCCCCAAGTTGCTTCTATCTTGCTGTCTTCACCTCTTCCCAGCAGTGTGAATTGTATTGGGACCCTCAGCCTAATCTCCAAGATCATGGGTGATGGCTGTAAGAATCAGCCATGTCCTTTTCGATTGAGATGGTAGACATTATAATAAGCTATAGAGTTATTTTCCCTGTCACTGGTTGATGCTTGCGGGAAAGAGCCAACTGCAGAGACGTTCTTCTGTGCCTGTAATAAGCTCTAGTCCCTCACATGAAGCATTTCAATGCCCCAGGCTTTGGGAGGACCCTGTAGCTCCCAGGGGGTTGCTTGATCTCCACACAGCAGAGGAGGGTGGAGGGGTGAGGCTGGTCATGTTTTGGTTGTGTGAGCTTGAAAGGCTTTGCAAATCCTCGAAAGGGCTCAGAGGTCATTTTCCCAGCCAATATGGTGAGCCACTGGGAGAAAGGTCAAGGCTGGCTCTCCAAACTGGGGTGACTGCTCATGAGGAAGGGCTGCAATTCTCTGACTGGCTGTCAAGAGGGAGCTCTGCCCCTCTTGCATTACTCCTGCCCTCTGGTGTCTGGTTGCAACTGGGCACAGCTGAATGCACCACACTCAGTTGCTATAGTGGTATGGGCTGGGGTCTTCCCTACCTGGGGACCCTCCCTCATCTGACAGCAAGGTTTTGAGCCTCAACTGGGCTCCAAGGCCATTTTCCTGGGCCACTAGGGAAAGCCACTGGGAGGATGGTCAAGTCAGGCTCTCCAGACCAGGAAGGCTTTTCATGGGGAAGGGGCCACAATTCCCAACTGGCTGTCAGGAGTGAGCTCCGCCCCTCTTGCATTACCCCTGCCCTGAAGTTTCTGGTACCAAACAGGCATGCCTGAATGGACCTCAATCAGTTGCTACGGTGCCATGGGCTGGGATCTTCCCTGCTGAAGGACCTACCCTAGTCTAACAGCAGGGCTTTCCTGTATGGAGGATGAGCACTTCCCCAGATCACCAGGTCTCAGACGCCCACAGTATTCTCTCTTCTGTTCCGCCCATGTGGTCCCTTGCCTCTCAAATCCAACTCCCAAACCTCACCTTGTATTCCCCAGCAACCCACTTGAATCCAGGGACCATGGAATCTGGTCTGTGTGTCTGACCTACTGGCATGCATCTCTCAGAAATGCCAGCAGACTGGGAGCTCCCAGATCAGGTACCCCACGTCCATTGCAAGTCCTAAAGGGGAAAGGCACGGGCCCCGCTGTCTGTAGAAACCTCAGACTGGAGGACATGTCAGCTAGGAGAAGCTTCCACTAGCCAAATTCTTGGGTCAAACTGTTCTCCTCGTAGTAGTGGGTGGGGGAGGGGTAGGAAAGGACAAAAGAACAAAACACACACACACACAAAAAGAACAAAACACAAGTTTAAATTAGAAGATACAACTGGGGGAAGACATTTCCAACATGTATAAGCCAAAACCATGTTAGTGATCAAAAATATATAAAGAACTCACATATTTGTTTTTTAAGAACCTACTAAATGACAAGCAAAGGATATGGACAAGCAATTCACAGAGGAGGAATATGAATGGTCAATACACACATGAAAAGATGTTCAAGCTCTCTAATAGTCATAAAAATACAAATTTAAATATCTCTTACACCAAACCAATTGCCAAAAATTTAAATCTGACAACATAAATTTAAGTAAAGATATGGAGAAAGAGGTTCTATCAAGTGCTGTGGCTTGGAGTATAGTTGTTAAAACAATTTCAAAAACAATTTAGCAAATATCTTTTAGAGCTGAAAATATGCCCATCTCACATCCTTACAATTCCAGTTCTCAGTCTATGCCCTAGAGAAAGATTCACATGTCCTCCAAGGAAACATGAGTATGAAGATTTGTTGCAGCCTTGTAATATAAATTTGGAAACAAACTAAGTGTTAATAATATAGGTGATAATAAATTATGGTTTATTCACACAATGGAATTCTATCCTATTCAACAGTAAAATGAATGAACAAGGTTAATATGTATACATCTTAAAACAACATGAGTTCTAAAAGCAAATTACAAAAGAATGTATATAACGATAAAATATAGGTAAATTTTAAAAAGCACCACAACACAATAATATACTCAAATGGTTTATGGAAACATATTGTATTAAAAACATAAAATTGTACATGAAAGAAACAAGTTAACTTTAGGACAGTGACTACCTCTTCGAAAGAAAGGGCATATTGGGATGTTAAGGGTAAAAAGTAGGCTTCAGCTGTCTCTTTTATTCTTTTAAAAAGGCTGAAGAAAATATGGCAAAACCTTAACAACTGTTAAAGTGGATAGTGAATACTTAAGACTCCAGATTATTAGACAGAACATAAAATTTCTCATAATACCATCATCCAGAGTTAACCATTGTTAACCTTGCAATGCATTTCTTCCAGTTTCTCTGTGAGCTCTTACTCTCTTGTATGTGTGTGTGTGTGTGTGTGTGTGTGTGTGTGTGTGTGTGTGTGTTAAATCTGGATCTTACAGTTTTGTATACTAATTTCTTCACATAACATCATATAGTAAGCATTTGGTCAGTTTGTTAAATAATATCTAAAATATGTAAGTTAGAGCTTAGATGATACTCCTTGAACATTGATATACAGGCATTTGAATACCTGCCAGTTTTTCAGCGCTTAAGTAAACAAAAAATGATCATTTCTGATGTGCATATTTAGCTCTATCTCTGAATAGTTTCTTAGTATAGATTCCTGGCATTCAATTGCTAGAATATGGAGACTTTAAAGGTTTTGTACGTATTTTGATAAATGTTTTTGAGAACATTTGAGCCAATTGCTATTCCTATTATTAATAGTAGAATGAGTATCCATGCTCACTCAGAATTATTATTTTTTAAATCTCTGTCAAATATATATCTATATAGGTATATAGACATATGTCTCACTTTAATTTTCATTTCTTTGATTACTCATTAGGTTGGACATTATAATATCTTTGTCAACTGTTTTTCTTTTTTCATGTCTTCATCAATTATCTATTAGAATATTCATCTTTGTTGTAAGTTTTCCAGTCTATTTTCATGTCTACATATTTCTGTTCCAACACCACACTGTTTTAGAAAATGTTTCTTTTATACATTTTTTACATAAGCAAGTATCCTCTCTTTACTTTTCTTGTTCAAAAACTTCCTGGATATTGTATGTTTAAAAATTTCCAGATGAATATTAAAATTATTTTCTCTGGTTTCAAAAATCCTGTTGGGATTTAAATCTCAATTACAGTAAACTGACATCTGAGATTTAGAAAACTTGGCATGTTTATAGTATTTAGTCTTCCTATTCAGGAACATGTTATTCTTCTATGTTTACGTAAATCTTGTATCTCTCCCAGTAAAGTTTTGTAATTTTGTTCAGCTAGTTTTTATTGTTTGTTTCTCAATATTTTGTATATTATGTTGTCATTATATTTTTTTCCTACTACATTTTCTAACTAGTTATTATCAGTATATAAGAAAACTCTTTATCCATTTATATTGTATCCAGGCACTTCACTAAACTTTCTCATCAATTTCAAAATTTTTTATGTGGAATCTTTTAGGTTTTTTATATGGCTATTTCTTATTGCATGCACTGGAATTCCTACACCAGTACTAAACAATTGTACTGACGTAGCATGCTTGTCTTGCTCCTCATTTTAATGATACTCTCTCTAGTGTTTCACTGTTATGGATGACATTGGTTATTGTTTTTATCTAGATATCATAATTTTAGGGGCCTATTCTTTCATGCCCATATGCTTAGTTTTACTAAATAGAATATTTCCTTCTAAAATATTTTCTGTTATTCAACCACTCAAATATCAGGCCAGTGTATTAGAAAAATCCTCCAGATGGATGTCAAAGCCCTGCCCTTAGCCAGCTATGTGACCTCAGATAGGTCCTTTAAATTTCCTGATCCTTGTCTTATTATTTATTCCCTCACAGTAGGTAAAATAAGATTTATTGTATTTCACAGGCTTTTAGAAGAACCCAGTGAGAAAGCAGTATGCAAACTTTGAAAATAAATATACACACAATGACATATTGTTGTACTAAGTTGTATTTTTATGGGGAAGCAGAGTAGAGGAGTAGAAAACACAAGAGCTTTGAAATCAATCAAATTTCAAAAAATAATTTGAAAATTAATGCTTTGTTTTGTTAATCAGAAATAGCTGCTGAAATTTAGCAAATGCCTCTATGGCTATCTATTGGAATAGTCTTAAGATTTAGTTTTCTTTTGACCTATGGGTGTGATATGCTAAGAGATGTCCTAATGCTGTTGTCCTGACATTCTCGAAACAAATTATATTTGGTGATATTATTTTCATTTTGATATTGTCCATATTTCATTTGTATAGTGATTTATTTTGAATTTTTTTCCATTTTAAATGAATCAGACTTCAAATCATCTGTGCTATATTTGGCAAGATTTTATATACAGGTTTTGTTAGTTTCAAAAAAGTATTAGGAAATATTCTCTCTTTTACCATAATCTGATTTTTTAAATTGCTGGATAATTACATATTCCTCAAAAATCTATAAACATATAAACAATATCAATCTGGGGATTTGTATATAGTTTCCCAATAGAACATAAGCTGTAAGAAGTAATTTTAACTGTTTTGTTTACTACTGTGTCCCTACAGTGTAGAATAGTGCCTAGCATAGAGTAGGTATCTGCAGGTATTTGGTAAATATTTATTGAATGAATGTAAAGTAATGAATAGTCTTTCCCATAACTTTTTTAGAGTTATTTGTAAGGTTTCTTTTTGTTACAATTTATCTCATATTTTGCTTTACAAATCTCTTTTAGAGTCTCTCTCTCTCTCTTTCTCTCTCTCTCTCTCACAAACACACACACACACACACACACACACACACATCACCCTACCTCAAAAAAACTATTTTTACAAGTAGGATCACATCAAGCTAAAAAAATTTCTGCACAGCAAAGGGAACCATCAACAAAGTAAATAGAAAACCCATAGAATGGGAGAAAATATGGGCAAATAATCCATCTGACAAGGAATTAATAACCAGAATATATAAAGAGTTCAAACAACTCAATAGCAACAATAGTAATAATTCAATTAAAAATGGGTAAAAGATCTCAGTAGATATTTCTCAAAAAAAGATATCAAATGGCCAAAAATTACATGAAAAAATGTTTAACGTCACTAAACAGAGAAATGTAAATCACACCTACAATGAGATATCATCTCACCCCAGTTAAAATGGCTTTTATCAAAAAGACAGGCAATGACGAATGCTGGCAAGGATGTGGAGAAAGGGGAACTCTCGTACACTCTCGGTGGGAAGGTAAATTAGGGCAACCACAATGGA